>NDXB01016524.1:1274-12583 GCA_002631895.1 Agapornis roseicollis
GTTTTTTTTTTTTTTTATATTTGTAACAGTGTGGAGGTAGAAGTAGTAGCCAGAGGGATGAAATAAATTTACTACATGTGGAGGAGCAATGTATAGAAAAGATTTGGAGATGGTAGTACAAGAAGTAGAACAATAAAAATATGTGCAAGGAAGGTGGGAATAAAATATGTGAAATTAATGCTTTCTATATGATTTAACTCTGATAATACTGAAAAGACTAGTTTATCAACTATTAAGCTAGTTGTAAAATGTTAAAACATAGCCCAGCAGAAGGGGGAGAGAAGAGAGAAGAGTGTGTGTGTCTTGAGAAGATGGTACTCAAACTGCTAGTCATACTCCCAAAATTGCATCTTCATAGAATCATAGAATAGTTAGGGTTGGAAGGAACCTTAAGATCATCCAATTCTAACCCCCCTGTCATAAGCAGGGACACCTCACACTAAACCATGCCACCCAAGGCTTCATCCAGTCTGGCCTTGAACACCGCCAGGGTTGGAGCACTCACACCCTCCCTGGGCAACCCATTCCAGCATCAAACCACCCTAACAGGAAAGAATTTCTTCCTTAGATCCAATCTCAACCTCTCATGTTTAAGTTTGAACCCGTTACCCCTTGTGCTGTCACTACAGTCCCTAATGAAGAGTCCCTCCGCAGCATCCCTATAGGCCCCCTTCAGATACTGCAAGGCTGCTAGGACATCTCCACACAGCCTTCTCTTCTCCAGGCTGAACAACCCCAGCTTTCTCAACCTGTCTTCGTACAGGAGATGCTCCAGTCCCCCAGTCATCCTCGTGGCCCTCCTCTGGACTTGTTCCAACAGCTGCATGTCCTTTTTATGTTGAGGACATCAGAACTGCACACAATACTCCAGGTGAGGTCTCACGAGAGCAGAGTAGAGGGGCAGGATCACCTCCTTTGACCTACTGGTCACACTTCTTTTGATGCAGCCCAGGATACAGTTGGCTTTCTGAGCTGCAAGCACACACTGAAGCCGGCTCATGTTCATTTTCTCATCGATCACTTTGTGAAGTTTCCTTGTACAGTGTAGGTGCTCTGAATGCCAATACTGATAGTGTATTGTGATAGAGCAAGGCAGGGCTGTTACACATAATGCCTGTATTTCTTTTTGTGGGTGAGTTACTTTGAGTTTAGTGGTGAAATAGGTACATTTTTTGCTTGGATTGTTACGTGCAGGTTTAAAATCACTGCTTGTTGAGTTTGAATTCAAATACATTGTTTTTCATGTTTTTCTCAGCACATTGTCTTGCTTTCTCATGTTTGACCTACATGCTAACCAGCTGTAACCATCTGCAGGTTGAAAACCCTTATGTATGTTGTCAGCTGTATTGCGGCATAATCTAAAGGTATATCCTCGTATAGGTATTTTTTTGTTTCTGAACACATTTCATTTCTTAATAAGTATTCTTAATATTCTTAATAAGTACAGATACAACTTCTGCAAATGACTGTTTTTGTCTAAGCTTGACTGAATGATTTCCATGTAGTCCTGCATTTAGAGGCTCCTTTGTTTAGAAGCAGCAGGATACTCAATTCCTCACTTGTGTTACTGTGTTGTATAGTCTTGCAGTTCTAAGTATGATTAAAGAAGTAATGAAATTAAAATAATGTTATAAAGCTACATATATCAGATGGTTACATTTCACAGGTCTGAAATTCACAGGACTAAAATCTAGTATATGCATGTTCTTTTACAATTACTTTTTGTCTATTAAGATTATTTTTTTTTAAATAGAGACTTACAGGACAGCAGCAGGAAATAAACAACTTAATACAGAGGAAAAATGCTGTGGATGAGGAAAATGCCCATTTGAAGAATGAATTCAGTAACTTGAACAAGAAATTTAAAGATAAAAGCCAAGAACTTAAGGTATATTGACTTGTACATAGTTTCATAAGACTGTAGCTTTGAAGTAGTTCTTTAAGCAATGTCAGCCTTTGCGGCACAGAAAGTGACAAGCTTGGAGAAAAAATTGCCTTAGGCCTTGCTATACCTTACCATTTTCTCACACACCATCTCTGAGGAAGATGCTTTAAAGCCAAGAATCCAAGCTTTATAACTTTCAGATAAATAGTTAATGATGGAAATGAAGCAAAGGAAGTAGGAGTGTGAAGATGTGGCTTCTTGTAATTAGATTCTGATGGGACTGGCATTATTAATTGATAAAGCCGAGGTCTGGGAGGATATGTCTGTGTGGGTCTCAAAAATAGCTGGGGACAGCATCAAAGGCAGCTTGATCAATTAATGGGCTCTTTGCAAATGTGTGCTCATCAAAGCTGTCATCCAGCTAAAAAATATGACCCTTCCACCTGCATGAAAGAGGCCAATAAAAGCACACAGGTGACCTTGGCCATCAAATATAGAAGAAGCTGCTGTGAGGGTAAAACTGCACAGTTTATATTTGCTGATTAGTTCTCACTTTTTTGTTTATCGGCCCTTATGGTACTGTTCTACAGGACACTGAGGAGTGTGCACAGAAGAAGGAAGAGCAAAACAGACTGGTTATAAAAAATCTGGAGGCAGAAAATCAGGGATTAAATACATGCTGTGCTGACCTGCTAAATGACCTGGAGAAACTGAGGAAGCAGGAGGCACAATGGAAAACAGAAAAATCTGGCAACGATGCCAGAATAAAGGTATGAAGTGGAATGAATGCATTCATGGGTGTTATTTCAGAATTAACTTCTCCACACATTTGCACTACAAGTTATTTTCTTTAAATAACAAGTTATATATTCAAATCTACCAGTGGGGACTTGCATTCATTTACATTCCTTCGCTTAAAACCCACAGCTTTTTAAAAATTGATGTTGCAAAGCTGGAATCTGACTTCAAATAATCGTCTTAAAATATAATCATTAAAAAATGGAAGATACTGTATTTTAAGACTAAATACATATGTGCAAAATAATAAAAGTTTAGAAGTATTATCAGTCACATTTTTATTTTCAGTGTGTAATTTACTTACCTGTAATTTGGTTGCATCACACTTGATATCTGTTGTTTTGGAAGAACACTTTAAAACTTCAACTGCAATTTTGAATAAATTGTGTCCTAGCCTCCAAAGGGCTCCACTCTGTGAGAGATCTTACTGTTGCATATAATATATTAAAAAGTTATTTTCACTGTTTGTGATAAAATGAAAAATGAAGTAATTGAATACAGGGTACAGAATATTGCATGTTTTTTTTACATTACGTTTTGTCTTGGTTGCTGGTGAAAATTAGTAAATTGTTTAATTCCTGTAAGAAATAAGCCAGAAACATCTTTAATCAAGTGCTTGATGGCTGCTTATGTACAAGTCTAGTTTGCAGGTTTTCTTTATTTACATGGCTAATGAACACTTCTTGGTTACTTTATTTACATGGCTAATTAACAATTCTGTGCTCTTCTACAGTATTGAAGTATGTGAATTTCTGGTATATTCAATGTAGTAACCTCTTGCCCAGAAACATATTTTTTGCTCCAATAGCAATTCAGTGGGTTTGGTGACTGTTCTAATTGTTGTGCTGATGGAAACCCTTTGTAAGAGCTTCGTTTAGATCTGTTAAAATGGGGAGTAAAGTTCTTGCAAATTGAGGTCTTTGGAGTGATTATGATGAAAGGATTATAGGATTCCGAGGACAACAACTGGTTTGTTGGTACTTGTGATGGAAAATCTAGTGTTTACTAAACTGATTTAATAAGTTTCACATTGTTAAATATATTGCTAATAATATTGAATAAATTACTGAAAATCACTGTTACCTACATCTTCAATGAAAACAGAATAATATTTAGTGTATCCATCTTGCTGGTTGGTGGGTCATGCTGAAGAGAGAAAGGTGCGTCACAGCCATGTCATTTCAGAGATGGAAATAAAAAGCATTGGTGTTTCAGAGTGAGGTCACAAGCAGGTTAAGGTGGAGTCTAGAGCATGACAGAGGTAACTTCTTGAGATGGGAATTCCCTGAGATAACTAGGAATGACACACAGTTGGATCTGCTATTCACCAATTATGATTTAGGAGATCATAATTAATGGCTGCCTTGGCTATAGTGACCATAAAATTCTGAAGGCCAAAATCTTCAGAAAATGAAAGAAGGAGAGTAGCGCAATGCGGACCTGGAATTAAGGAGATAGCTCAGGGAACTGTTAGGTGGAATCCCATGAGAAGCAGCATTGAATGGTAAAACCAGTCAGGAATATTATAAAATCTTTGAGGATGACTTCTAACAAACCCAAGTGTGGTCCACCCTGAGAAGTGGGTATATCAGGAGGCCAGCTTAGCAAACAGAATTAATCACCAAAATCTCGTGTAGGGCACGGGTGGAAAGCAGTAGTCAGGAAGTAGAAACAGTGAAAGCTACAAAGGAGGAGTTCAAAAGCATTATTTGGGCACTCAGCAATGGAATTAACTTACCTACAATTGATGCTTGCATGTGATGGCAGGTGTACCAAGAGTTTCTTTCGCTATACTGGTAAAAGGCAGAACAAGGAAAACTTTCTTTTATTCCTACTCCTCTCCCCATGCCTCCCTTTTCTTTCTTTTCCCTTCTCCCTTCCCTTCCCTTACGCTTTCTCCTTCCGCTTCTTCTTCTTCCTCTTCCTTCTCCCTTTCCTTATTCTTTTCCTTATTTTTCCACCATTTGTTCTGTGATATGAAGACAAGTGACTATCTTTGCTAGCAGACAGAATTAGGTGAAGATGATTATCTTGCAAGGCTATTGCAAGGATTGAGAAGCAATTAAAAATCCTATTTGCAAGTGGGAAATGTTATATCTGACAGATAGGAAGTAATAATTTGGTGTCTCATTATTTTTGTCAATATTTTGTAAAACAATAATTTGTAAAAACCACACAAAGTTGTTTTTAGTTCATCCCTGTTTTTACATACACTTCTGTAAATATTTTCTTGAAAAATTAAGTAGTAGTTCGAATAAATTTCTCCCTCTGTTCATGGCATTACCCATTACTATTGTTGAACACTCAAGAATCAATATTGGATGGCAGATTGCCTTTAATAGGATGCTTATAAATAATAAAGAATAATAATTTCCTTATGTACAGAGGCCAAACACGACATCAACATACTGCACAATATGAGGCTGCAGATTATGGTGTTCTAACGTATATAACATGTCCCTGAAACGCTTTTAAAAAGCAACTTACGAGCAAATTCAGAACTAAAGTAGTATTGTTGTTCTCAAGTGATTGTAAACGTGGGTACAGATAAAAATAATTTGAATTCAGAAATTATATCCCCCTGCAAAAAGTTAGTTGTGCCTGTCAGCCTTGAGATTGGGAGTTGAAATGACATCTCTTTTTGTATGTGTTTTTCAGTAATAAACGCTATCTTTAACAACATTGCGGGTATTATTGTATACAGATACTATTTGTGTTAGTCTGCTATATCTGTGGAAGAATAAAATGAAACCTTATTAATGTGAGCAACAGCAGCGTTGTTTTTAAAATGTGTATTAGATGATGTAAATGCTAGGTCTAAATAACAGATTCATCGTTTGGAAAAGTAGCCTTTGTTTAAAGACTGAACCAGGCATTACTAAACCTTTCCCCCACTCCCACCCCAGTCTTTAAACTGTTTTCTGTGCAGAAAAGTTTAACTTGTCACTGTCAAAGACTCTATTTCCAGACCTACTGCAAGCTGAATTGGGGTATAAAATTAAACTTTTTCAATTTGAGAAAGCAAGCTTCTATGGCTAGTTTGTCCATTTAAGGAATATTTCTTTAAAGACTTGTCATATTAGCCAAAATCTGAGTGAGACAGGTAAATAGAAAGAGATCTGATAAGATGGCTAAGAGGGTGGCAGTAGTGATTTATTATTTGTCTTACAAATACATTTGTCCCATGTGTACCTTCATATAGAAAAGTAAAGTGTGCAAAAAATTAATATTGCTTTCTGCAGTAAAGTAGCTCTTGAGAATACTCTTCTGTGCTTTCTAAGGCTTATGTAAGCTTTCTGTATCTCCTGAAAGTGCACAGGTGAAAAGCTGTCAATCAGCCCCCTTTTACATGGATGTGTATCAATATTTACGAATGAATTAGGTGTTTGAGTTATTCTGTTCTTCTTTGGGTGAAGGATACTTAAGTTACTGTTTAGTAGTAAGATTTTTCTAGCTAGTAAAGAACTTTCTAAAGTTCCTGAAGTCTGAATGTGGGAGCTTTTAAAGAAACATGGAGAGGTGGTGTCTGTAAATTTGAACATTGAGAAACAGCCTCTGTCAAGAGGGGCCTGGGATTTTAGTATCATTGAAAAATGAGAGCATTATGGGGATGGCACCTTGAAAAAATATTCTCACATGTTATAATACACAAGAAAAAGACCTGAAAACAAATTTATGGTATTTGAAAGTGACTTTCTAAGGATCTGATGTTACAAATAACAAAATCTTAGTGCTAATTTTGAGTGAGTCCATAATCTTTACAACTGTGCTGCCCCATGTCTTGTCTGTGTTACGATTTTGATGTTTGAACTTCTTTCAAATTCACCATTTCTCTGATTTTTCTGAGTTTATAGTTCTTGGGCTTGAAGTGATCAAAATGTTCCTGTAAGGTTTAACTTTAAATTATTTTTCATTCTATTTAGGATCACTAGGATCACTATTTTTCATGGCTAGAAATAATGACTAGACTTACTCTTTGTGCTTCACTTTCAGTACTGTTGTAAAGAAGTATCATAACTTTCACTGTGCCTTGTATTTTTCTCTGAAATATGCATTTTCTTTCTCAGATTATATTACTGAATTATAAGATGTTCTGACTTACTGCGTTTTAAATAACACTTTCTTTGAATTAATATGCTTTAAAAAAAAAGTTGCCTGTAGGTACAATTAAAATAAGCTTTACTTTGAAAATCAGGTTTAGGAGGATTTGTATTGAGTGAATTTTCAGTCTGCATGTTTATGCAATGAAACTACCTTCCCAACTACTATCTCAGCTAAAAAAGGAATATAATGAATTCCATGTGCTTTTAAAAATTGAGATACTGAGAAATTGATTGTAAAGGGTTATAGGTTATTTCATACTCTTAGATTTCTAGTACAAAAGATCTATGAAATGCCTCACTATATGATATTTCAGTGTATAAGCTATTTGTACAACAAGTCCCTCCTTGCCCCTGTTTTCATGTTTTGTCCTTTCATTAATGCTTCCAAAAAAATCAAGGTTTCATAATCAGCTCATAAGAGGTTGAGCTGATTAGTTTGTTAGTTGAAGTCAAAATCTGAAGTCGCGTATGTCATAAATGTGGTGAAGCACTGACAAATACTCTTTTTCTGTTTTTAAATTCTACCATTGTGTATGATGTTGTATTTATGACAGAATAATTTGTAAACTATTCTTTGTATTTTACCCTGCAATTGGTCATGAGAACTTCAAGCATTGGAAGATCAGGGGTTTTTTTTTTGATCTCTACCATGAAAAAACTCTTCAAACCTATAGCATGGTGTGAAAGATAGGCAAAAAGGATTTATTCACAGAAAATCTGAACTATTATCACTTTTGTTCACACAATACAATAACTTTCAGCTGTTGTGGAAAAAGCTAAAAACACTGAGGAGAAATCCTAAGATTATTTGGCTGCAAATTACAGATAATTTTATTCCACTTCTTCATTTTCATGCATTGATATAATGAAGTATCTCCTATCATTCTGAAATCTTTTGCTATCTCAGAAAAAAATTATTTTTGTTACTTAGCCTTTGAGGGATCTTTGCTGAAAGGGAAGAATGTGCATTTTTTAATTTCTGTAACGAAGTCTGTACGTAAGTGGAAGATAAAATAATATACTGTTGACAGTGGGTTAAGGATTTTATTCTCCTATGAGGTATTTATTTTAAATTATTGATCAATCGTGGAATATTTCATAGAATCATAGAAAGGTTTGGGTTGGAAAGGGCCTTAGAATCATCTAGTTCCAACCCCTTGTCATGGGTCAGGACACCTCGCCTCAGACCATGTCATCCAGGGTTCTGTCCAGCCTGGCCTTAAACACTGCCAAGGGTAGAGCATTTACCATTACCCGTTCCAGTGCCTCACCACCCTCACAGTAAAAAACTTCTTCCTTATATCTAACCTGAGCTTCCCCTGTTTCAGTTTGAATCTGTTGCCCCTTGTCCTATCTCTAAAGTCCCTGATGATGAGCCCCTCTCCAGCATCATTTGCCTTACTAAGGACACGTGATTGCGTCTGTGAGTAGTATAATGTCTAAACTGTTGCCCTTCTGAAACTGTGCCTTAGATTTTGCTATAATATTTCTATTTCCATTCTTGCCTCAAAAGACTCTGGGAGAAAAGTCATATGAAGCTTCTTAAAGACTGAAGTACTCTTCTAAGCTGCTAAGCCTCCAGAGAACTCTAATAAGGTCACATGTAAAGATTGAAGTCTTGCTTGAGTAAGCTGCCTTGCTGCTGTTTTTTCTAGATGCACCTTCACACTTTTAGTGGTTTCGGCTGGGGTAGAGTTCATCTCCTTCCTAGTAGCTGGTGCAGTGCTGTGTTTTGTGTTAGTCTGATAACAATGCCGATAAGACACCTATGTTTTAGTCGTTGCTCCGTAGCACTTACCCAGTTAAGGACTTCTCAGTCTCTCATCTGTGTCACAAGAAGCTGGGAGGGAGCAGAGACAGGACACCTGACCCAAACTAGCCAAAGGGGTATTCCATACCACAGCATGTCATGCCCAGAATATAAACTGGGGGGAGTCACCCAAAAGGGGTCAGTTGCTGCTCAGATTGGGCTGGGTATTGTTCAGTGGGTGGTGAGCAATTGTGTATCAGTCACTCTAATTTGTTTTTATTTTTGTTTATCCCTTCACTATTTTCTTCGGGTTTTATCCCTTCTTCCCCCTTATTCTTGTTGTTACTATATTTTACTTTATTTCAGATATTAAACTTACCTCAACCCATGCATTTTACCTTTTTCCAATTATACTCCCCATCCCACTACAGGGTGGGAGTGTGAAGGGGGCAAGTGGCTGTGTGGTACTTAGTTGCTGGCTGGAGTTAAGCCACAACAACAGTTCATTGGCTAGTTTGTATGGCATGGGTTGCTGTAAATGGCAAACTATTACTTGTTTACATTGTTTTCAGTGAACATTTCCATAAGTTTTCTTGTTATGCTGTTTCTTTTCCTGAACAAACTATTCCTTCCATTGAATTGAAGTGCAAAATCATGAGATACTTAACAAGCAGTCTGAAAAATTAATTCAGATCTGTGATTCTTAGTTCATATATACAATAGTGTGCAATTTTGGAGAACTTAAAACAGTGAATGTATAACTCCTCTGTTAGGAGCAGGTATTTTCTGTTTGATTTCTACACAGAAAACAAGTTTTTATCAGATCAGTGGTTACATACTGTACTATTGCTTTGCAAAAATTTGATTCAGGATTCTCCTTCAACATGCAGCAGATGAATTATGGAAAACTTCCCACAGTAACGAATAGGTGGCCACCTAAAATTTGAAATGTATCTTCTTTCTGGTATTAAACATTTTTCCTACATCCAAACTTGCACATATGTCTCCATATATTTTCTTAGACCAAAATAAATATGCATGTGCATGTTCATATGTCCATATATGTTGATAAAAAGCATAGTAAATTTTAACTCTTCCTTATACATGAATACATTTCAAATGCTTTCTTTGTAGACTTTGGAAACTGACTTAGCAGAGGCAAGAGAACAAATGAAAGAGTTGCACAATGTATGCAGTAACTTGTCATCTCAGGTAGCTGTGAAACAGGAAGAACTGACCCAGAAGGATTGTGATGTGATAAGAGCTAGGTAAGTATTTGATGATTTCATTACCTTTAAGCCTGCATCTTCTCAAAAAGACTATTGCTGCATTTATATTGTTGCACTTATATTCTTGCATTAGAGATGTTTTTGTGCAGCAGTATATTTTTGTACTATTCTGCAAAATGTAAAGCATTGGGAAATCTGCCACTACATAACAGCTTATATGTAGACTGTGATATATTTTAACTCTTAATATATTCTCATATTTTGAGTAGAGATGGACTTAAAAATGTCAACTTCTGTAGTTAGCATTGGGTCAGAGTACTACCAGTTTCCACTGAAAGTAGGAAAATACTTATATGAGTAGTGACATAAACATTTAATTGGAGGGGCTAAATGCCCTAAGCTTAGGAAAGCACTAAGCCTAACTTTACCTTTTTAATTAAGAGTGACATCTGAAAGTCAGCAAAAGTCTATGTAAGCCTGTGCTAAAGATTTAAAGTGCAGTGATTTAAGCTTTATCTTAGGTCTTGCACACCATTTCTTTACACTGAATCTGTAAGATTCGTGCTTCATTATTTGAGTTGTGGAAAAGAAATGAAGAATGGAATTCATTGTATTAATTGACTAGACTACTGAATTCCTCAAAATGAAGGTAATGGCAAAAGACAATTGGTAGCTTTGAGTGGACTGCTAGTAAACTGTCCATTTTTCACCCCTTAGTTTTAGAGGATACATTGTTTTTATCACACCTGTGTTAGACAAATAATATTTCCTTCAATATTGCCTCAAACTTAGGCTATGCCTGAAAAGCTGCAGCTGGGATGCAGAAGTCATCGGTATGGACACTCCTCTTCGCCTTCCAAGCAGAAATAGTCTTACTGTAGGGAGTTAGCATCTTAAGTCTTTTTGGTAAAAAAATCTAGAAATATGATTTTTAATCCCTCTGACTTAAATTGTCATAGTATTTGATAAAATCTGTACAGGAAAATTACTATCTTCCTATTTCCATATTTGAAAGGTGTAAGAGTTGGATTTTCAAAAGTCAGTAAAAAAAGGCAAGTTTAGTGGGAAGTTCTGTTGAAAGCGGCAATCACTGAAATGTGTGAAATACATCAACAAACTAATAGGCTTTATTGTTTTCTGTAATTATTGTCAGAAATATGTACATATGTGAGGGACAGCAAAGAAGACATTTTTAATGTTAGATAATGAAGATTTGCAAAGTTACGGCTTGTTGTTTGTAGATTAGAATATTGTGGACTGACGTGGCCAAATCATTGAACATAAAACTCCTCAAATATATTCCTTGCTATTCACTACAAAACAACCTCTTAGAATTTGATGAGGAAACGTCAAAATAAATAAAAAAAAAAGGGTTATAAAAGGTGAAAGCAAGGACAGGCAGCCTTGGAAGAATACAGGGATGTTGTCCAGGAGGCTAGGAACCAGGTTAGGAAAGCTAAGGCCCTGTTAGAGGATAACAGGAAGGGATTCTATAGGTATGTAGTGAATAAAAGACAGACTAGGGACGTGGGCCTGCTCTGAAA
>NDXB01016525.1:13980-48660 GCA_002631895.1 Agapornis roseicollis
AAAAAAAAAAAAAAAGACAAAATGAAAAACCATGCAGGTTTAACCAGGCAGAAAGCACAGCTCTGCAGAAACCTCTCTCACCGGTATGAATCCAGTAATGGACTTGATTTTTGTCATATCGTTTCGAAAACACAGATGAGAACGAATGTCAGACCAAACCTGGGATCTGTGAGAATGGCCGTTGTGTGAACACAGTGGGAAGTTACAGATGCGAATGCAATGAGGGATTCACTGCCAGTGACACCCAGAACGAATGCCTTGGTAAGTCACACAGTGACACCCTAATGAGCTGTCACTTTGACAGCAGAAATTGTGGTTGAAATTGGATTTAGAGCTGTATAGTGAGTAAACATGCTCTTGAATTTACATGCTTTTAGGAAGGAGCCTTTGTAAGTAGGTGCCCTCCTGCAAGTTCATTCTTCCCATGCTAACTGTGTGCCTGTTTCAGTCAGCCTGCTTGTGTTGATTTGCTGTGAAAGCTGTCGGTGGTTTCAGTCAGCCAGGAGTTGCTCTTCCTTGTCTTTGGTCCTGATTTTCAGCCAGTCCTTTTCTTCTGATCCTGAGCAGAAATGTGTCTTTATAAGCATAATGCAACTTGTCTCCCACCTTTTGTTAAATTTCCTATCTTCTTTGTTTCCCTTAGACATCGTGCTCTCTTTCTTACTGCTAGTAGTCTTTCACTCTCAGTTCCACAGTCCCAGGGTGAAGTATGCCCTTTCTTTTATATTTCTGACTAAATTCCTAATATCTCATGACCCTTTGGAGGTCGTCACCATTAGGATTCTCTGTGATGCATAATTTGTTTTCCAGACAACAGGGAGGGCTACTGCTTCACTGAAGTCTTACAAAGTATGTGTCAAATCGGATCAAGCAACAGGAACTCTGTCACCAAGTCTGAATGCTGCTGCGATGGTGGCCGAGGCTGGGGGCAAAACTGTGAGGTCTGCCCCTTCCCAGGCACTGTGGCCTTCAAGAAGCTTTGCCCTCATGGCCGAGGATACATGTCTAATGGAGCAGGTACTGACTTCTGTGTTTACGGCTTTCTTACACAATTCCAAATTAGGTGATAAATTATAAACTTTCTTTTTGCATATTTGCACAGTATGAGGTCCTAAATATTTTGGATATCAGTTGAAATTTTCTGAGAGTTTTCATGTTGAGAGAGTACAGTCCTTTGGGACGAGGGTACATAGCCAAAGGCCATGGATGACAAAGCATCCATCCCAACTTGGCAGATATTTATTTTGCATGCCAGTTGATTGTCATGCACTTGAATGGGAATTTGCATTCTCACATTTAAGTATGTTGTAGGTACAGATAAAGAGGTCTTTCTGTACATGATAGCAAAGTGATGTTTGATTGACGGTGGCTAGCCCATGATCAGCTCCAGCTGTTCACTTCCACTTAAGGCTTGTTCATTTCATTTGAAAGTTAGATTAATGCTATTTTCCCACTTAGAATTTCTCCTGAATCTGTGCATTATTTAATTATTTAATGTAATGTAATCATTATTTAATGTAATTTTTTAATTTCATGTAGAGTGTGGGGAGTTTTTGTGTCAGGTCACAGCAATGAAGCTGTATGAAATCAGTTCTTGTTCCATTGTGAACTAACCCTCATTTCCTTGCAGATATTGATGAGTGCAAGGTTATTCATGATGTCTGCCGTAATGGAGAATGCATCAATGAGAGGGGATCTTATCGTTGTCATTGCAACCTTGGCTATACTACAGATATAACTGGCACTCTTTGCATAGGTGGGTTTTTCATTATGGTGTATGTATATAAAGTTTATTACCAAGAGATGATTTGAAGAAGGAAATACAGAGCTTTTGAAAAATGAGAAAATGAAATGTCATTCATCAGAATGCTTTGGGAATTCTTATTTCCTTCTGATATCTCGTGAGCATTTTGACAAACATCACAACTATTGGTTATTAGCACTGAAGTATCTGGTTTTGCTTCTTCTAGATCTGAATGAATGTAATGAGTCCCCCAAACCTTGCAATTTCATCTGTAAAAACACAGAGGGGAGCTTCCAGTGTTCATGTCCAAAAGGGTACATCCTACAAGAAGATGGGAGAAGCTGCAAAGGTAAAAATCAATAAAATAATTCACTGCAGAAATTCTGTGCTTCACAGAGTGGCAAATGCCAATCCAAGGACATTTAAAAGATGTAAAACTTCCACTAAAGACAGTGGAATTGGCCAGCGCAGGATGGAACTGATGTTTCACTTAGTTCTTTGGTAATCTGGATGAACAACAGATCCACAGGAATTTTTGCAGGCTGATGGCACCTGATCTTAAAAGGCTTTGTAACCAATAGTATATGTGATTGATCTTATTTTGGTAAGCATGTTGGTTTAAGTTGTATTTTTCAGTGGTATATGTATCCTAATATATGCAAAGATGGGCATGGTTTGCAGTGCATTGTCCTGCATCAACAGAGTTTTAACCTACCACCTCTGCAGCATGCTGAATAAGGGACAGCAGTGCAGGAGGGATTTTGAAATGTTCATTACAATTTAATTTATTTATTTTTCTTGGTAGCAAAGATCTGACTGAAGCTGCACAAATTAGAGCAGCAATTCTGATCTTAGCATGGGAAATTCTTTTGGGGTAATAGCATGCTTTGGTGCAATACTGTTTTGCAGTCTGCCACCGTTTCTCATGAAAATGGTGATTTCCCATTTATTGACTACAGTAAGAGCGAACATATGTAACAGCATCTTTCAGAAAGGTGAGAGCAGTGTGCGTAATCCACCGTTAGCATGGACACTAGCATAGCTCCAAAGTCCCATCCATTACATGTGGGGTTTCATGTGAGAGGAACTGGAAGTCACTATGGAAAGTGAGATGTAGATTCAAAAGGCTTTATTTGAATCGGGGTTTTTTATATGCAATTACTTGTCTCCAAGTCCAGCTGAACTCTCAGATCCTCCACAGGGAACATAAGTTTTAAGATGTTTTCTTGGGTATTTTAGATCTTGATGAATGTGCAACAAAGCAGCACAACTGCCAGTTCCTTTGTGTCAACACTATTGGTGGTTTCACTTGTAAATGTCCTCCTGGATTCACTCAGCACCATACAGCCTGCATTGGTAAGTGACATGGAATATAGACACATATTTGGGATTTGTAACTGACTCTTACTCCAGAAGCAAAGTAGCAGGGAGGTGAAATTGGCTTCCTGAGAAACCAAATGGAAACACAGGCCAAGTTCTGATCCCAGTACCACCAGAGCAGAAGATGCAAAGTGGCCCTCCTTCTGTAATGGTAACATAAGCACTCCTGTAGTGCAAAGTGAAAAATGGAAAGGGCAGTAAGACAGCTACATTACTGGTGTTGCTTTATCTCTTGTCACAGACTGTTCATTGTTGGCATTGCTAGATGGTCATCTTCACAACAAGGAATAAAAAATAACACTGAGGCTTTTGTTTCCTTCAGATAATAATGAGTGTGCTACTGAGATCAATTTATGTGGGGCGAAGGGCATTTGCCAGAATACACCAGGAAGTTTTGTTTGTGAGTGCCAACGTGGCTTCTCACTCGATCAAACTGGGCTTAGCTGTGAAGGTAGGTACAACACACAGTGCATTTAACTTGGCCTTCTCTTGCTTTCTGTCATGTTCTCTCAGCTGTACTGTCATCCAAGGAGAGACCAATGGAGTAAGCACCAAAACCTGCAGAGTAAGCATGTGTAGACTGAAAGGGAGTGAGGTATGGAAATATAGCAACAAGGTGCTATTTCTCTCCATGGGCCTCGAAAAATAGATATATTGCAGCTAAAGATTTGGGCAGATATTTTTTGAAGGGACTTCAGTTTAGCTTGGAATTTTTCAGTTTAAGCATCGTAAGTTCAGTGAACTTCTGTTGAATCCAGCATGGATTTCTGAGGGACTTGCCAAGGACAGGGAGTCCTGAAGTGCCAGAGAGACAGTTGAAGGCCTGCAGGCTTTATTCCTCTGGGGCCTTCTCCTGGGATAGAGTTTGGTTTGCTTTGGAAAGAGAGATCCTGGGATTCCTAGGTTGAATGCCTGGGTGAAAGCAAGGAACTACCTGCTCTGGAGCTGGGAGCCTTAAGAAAGCCTAAGGGGTCCCCTATTCAAATGGCTTTGTGCTGTCTGCTCCATTGAAGAAAGAAAAGAAGTCTGAAAATTGTGGTTGAATTTGAGCTTTCAGTGGTTTTCAGCCCTAAGTTTCTTGCTGTTGAGCCAGAAATCCAAACCTGGAAGGCCTGAAGTGGTCTCCCAGCACTGGTCAGGTTTTTGGAAGATCCTGAAATACACCTCTCTATATATGATACATGAATAAGTATGATTTTTTGTAGCATAGTTTTCAAATGTATCATAATTTGAGCTTTTCTCCTAAAACTCATCTTTCTAGATGTTGATGAATGTGATGGAAACCACCGGTGTCAGCATGGCTGCCAGAATATAATTGGAGGATATAGGTGTAGCTGCCCACAAGGATATCTGCAGCATTACCAGTGGAATCAATGTGTTGGCAAGTGACTTTAAAATCTATACATTAAAATGCATGCAACCTTTGTTAGCAGCAAGAAGGGCAATGGTGCAGTTTGGCATGTTTTCTTTTTCTGAATGTAATTTAGTATGTTCAGCAAAGTTTCATTGCAAACGTGTGCGACTGCGAGAGGCAGAGTGGATATGGAGCATCCAACGGCTTGTGACCTCGTTCAACAAGTGTTTAAGCCCAAAATTACCTGTGGGGATGCTGGAAGTTGTACTGACTTTGAAGGAGGTTGTGTTCCCTGCTGTATTTTGTGGTCTGAACAAAGGTAGTCTTACCCAGCTGTTCAGCGGTCTCTGCTCAGATACAGGTCCTGTCTGACAGCTGATGGTGGGTAGAACTTGACATACTCAGAACCACAAGTTTGGATTGTTAAATTATAAAAGAAATATTCTGGCTCAAAGCATCTAAAATTTTATTAAAATCCTACTTGATCTGTGCCTTTACCATTCTTACTACACCTACAGGGAGTATCCTGCCTTTTCTCTGGAACATTCATTATATATATGAGGAAAGCTGCTGCTGTATGTCAAAAGATGCTTCCTTGCAGCTTTGGAGTACAGTTTATAACAATTGCTTAAAGGCCACTTCTGGTTAGAAGTGCAAATGCCAGTGCTCTTGGTTCTATCCCAAGTCTCTGAGCCTTCATAGATGGGGCTGCATGTGCAGAGCATTGATGCTGTATATGACTTGGGCAGACAGAACTGGGTCCACTGCAGAAGTCGTGAGAAGAGTGCGTGTTTCAACAACATGGCATGTAGCATATTCAAACAAAAGAAACATGAATCGTTTTGCTCTAGTGACAGTTATGTCATTTTTAATCACATTTAATGGGCTTCATACAAGCTAGTCTTGTGTGGATACCCAGAGATGTGTTTGATGACCTCTTCGAGAACAAAGGGCCTCATAACTCTTTTGTTTGGCTTTCTTTGCTTTCAGAAACATAAAAATGCCTTTGCTTGTTATCACTGTCATGCTTTAGGGAGGTCTCTGCTTTTAATTGTGCTTACCAAACCCCATGACATTTTATGCAGTCCTTGCTGGGATGTTTGCTTGCTTGTGCTCCAGTACTCTATGCCTGTTACCTGTAAGAGTACAAGGAGGGAGCGCAAACACGTTGTGGTTTTGAGTATTAATTAAACTAGCAGATCTTGGGATTAAATTCGAATTTAATCTGTGGAAAGGTAAAAGCAGAGAGACAAGCACAGCCCCACGGCACTGCCATGTCTGGCTGCTGGAGGACCCTGTGGGCTCTGAAGAAATGCAGCTCCATTTTACAGAACACCTTGGCTGCTTCCAGTCCTTCCTGGGTGATAATAGCATTTAACCAAGTGTATTTCCAAAGGAGGTATACACTGTTACTCCAGTATTTGAGCCCATTGGCTACCATTGAGATTTTATACAGGGAATACCAGTTTCGGAATGCACCAGCACTGGTGTTTCCTGAATGGAAAGAAAGGCTTCAACCTCTGCAACACAATGCTGATCACCAGGAAAAATTACACTGAGAGCCACAGCTGGGCTTTCTTCCACCTTTTCGGACATGAGGCAGGCCCAGCAGAAACCCAGAACTGAAGGAGGCAGGCTTTGTTTCCTCTGTCCTTATAGCATCCCTCCTTCCTGCTGAAGCTGAGCACAACAGAGCTGTGTGTTACCGAGCACAGCATTCACACTCGTGCTGCTGTGGAGCGAGTTAAAATGAGCATCTCCTCTTGGTGCAGTAACTTTCTGTGGCCCAAACATGTATTTATGATGTTGACATAGTTTCTGTGTAAGGTATGGAAAATACTGAAACATCATTTTGGGTTAAGTGCAAAACTGCAGGCTTCAGTAACACAGAATTCAGCCCCAGGTTTTAGTACCTTGTGGTCTCCACATATTCACAGTGTAACATCTGTAACTGTATGTGCTTAAGATACTTATCTACATCTCTTGGGTGTACCACAGGGGAAGAATTCATGTAATAGGTTTTTCCGTGACAATTCCTTCATATTCCTTGGCAATCCCAGCTCTGCAAACAGTTTGTGTCTTTTTTAGCTTATTTAATGAAGTGTTCAGGGACTTTTGATGTTGCTGCAACACATACTTAGATAATCACTGAAGAATGCTTTGGTTCCTCCCATGTCTTGTGCTGTGTGTGACTCCATCCCCTGCCCAGGCAATTCCGGAGTGCATCATGCTGTAAATTAGGCTGCAAGAAGCACAGGCATTGATTTTAAACAAAGAACAAACAGCCACATTGTTTGGAAAAAGGCAATAATGCTCTGAATTAGTACTTATTCTCCTTAACTTAGATGCTTTGGTCAGAGATGCTGCTCTGTGCTTTGCATTTTATTCATACAGTGTCCAGATGGCATTTCTTACATGTGTGCACACACATTCCGTGCACATATGCAGTTGCTTTATCACAGAAATCAGGGAACAACAGCGTTCAGAATGCTCAAACCAATTTGCTACACCAGACAAAAAAATCAGAGCAGCTGCATTTAAAAAACTAGGCATATACAGTAAATAAGCCTGAACTGATCTCAAACTCCTACAGTGCTGCTCTTAGGAAGTTTGGAAATGGGCTGGCTCAGAATGTGTCAGTCTTTTGTATCTACAGCTGCTTTTATTTTTACTTTACTACTTGTTCCTGTACCTTACCTGTACCTCATATTTAAATGTAAGTGGGTAGGGAGGGATTTTCAGTGCCTGGAAAAGAGCTTGATTCCTTGCTCCTTTTCCTTTAACGTTGAACAGCACTATGAACATGGGGTTACTGGACCAGATTGTTGGCTGTGCAAAGTTTTATTCTTCTCAGTTGTTTCTGGAACAAAAAAAAAGTTGCCTGCTCTGCTTTCCAGAGCTGAGCTGACGTGGCATGAAACATCTTCTGTAGAGTAGCCCAACGGTTGCTCTGTTGTGTGGTTGTAGTCATCTCCTAGCGACTGCTGCCCTAGACAAGAGTGAGGCCAAGCCCTGCTCTCCATCTCTCCATCTGATGTGACCGTGTTTAGCAACAGTCGAGCACAACCTTTCTGAAGGGGTAGGTTGGACTACACCTCAGAGTAAAAGTTAACGTATGGTATGTTCTGCTTCTTTTCCAGATGAAAACGAATGTCTCAGTGCACACATTTGTGGAGGAGCATCTTGCCACAATACTTTGGGAAGCTATAAATGTATGTGCCCAACTGGATTTCAGTATGAACAGTTTAGTGGAGGTTGCCAAGATATCAATGAATGCGGTTCTGCACAAGCCCCATGCAGTTATGGTTGTTCAAATACAGAAGGTGGCTATGTCTGTGGATGTCCACCTGGGTACTTCAGAATAGGACAAGGGTAAGGGATTCTCATTTTAAACTAACAAACATAAAAGGGACATATTTCTCTCCTTTTGCTGTAGCATGGAGCAGCAGAACCGGGGGGTTTGTCACCAATGAAAGAGGGATAAGATTGTGGAGGTGCTCAAGAGTTGGATGCACATGCTGATTTTGGAGATGAGGGAGGGGAAAGGTAACCAAGGGAAGGGAGCAACGTGGTTTTTATGCTTAATAGACTTTGGTCAGGGCAGCCAGGTTCAATCATCTCTTTTAAGCCACTGCTTTCACCTCCCTCCCGCACACCCCAGCATCTAGCCAAGTTCTCTGAGCTTGCCACCTGGGAGCTCACATCCCCCTTTGCTGTGATTTGTGGTGTATCACAAGTCCCAGGCCCCTGCCTGCTCCAAAGACAAATGATATTATACAAGTGGCTTCACCCACTGGCTGGAATAACGATTCTGTATGCTTTTATATTCTTGTGTGTTCCATATCCTTCTGTGTTCCAAGTGAATCATTTTTTGAATAAGTATCTGCTTTATCGAGGAAACCGATTTTCAGTTGTCCCAGTGGGAGTGTTAGGGCTGTGCAGCTTGTAGGACCAAGCAACTCAGATGGAAAGCAGAAAACTTGTGGCTTATATTTCAGAAGTGACTCAAAGCTTTGAGGTTATTAGGCAAGACCTCACCTTTCAGATTTTTTCAGCAGTTTCTGAAAATTGGTCTCTTTCAATGTGTTCCAGGTCAGATGACAGGAATTACTAACAACTTCTCAGAGCTTAAGCCTGTGTTTTTAAGACTGTTAAGTATTGGCAGGTCTTTCTTAGGCAAAGCCTCATGGAGCCAGGTTCTTGAAACCAGAGGTAGCTGCGTTGTGATTCAGTGAGAGTTTTGCCTGTTGCCTTCAGCAGAAGATTTTCCTAGGAAAACAGTGCAACATAATGGCTTTATTATTTGTATTCAGTCACCCCAGTCGAGGTTTTGATAAGATCTGTGTCTCACTGGAATTAACTTCGGATTTCTTCCTTCCTCAGACACTGTGTTTCTGGAGTGGGGCTAGGCAAAGGTCAAGGACAAGAGCTTTCACTCAGTGGAGAAGTAGATGACAACTCCCTCTCTCCAGAAGCTTGTTACGAATGTAAAATCAATGGCTATCCCAAGAGAGGAAGGAAGCGCAGAAGCACTAATGAAACTGCAAATGAAGCAGAGGTAATTGACCCTTTTGCAGGTGCACCAGGAGACAGTCCCGCAGCAAAAATGTACACCTCTAACAAAGTAGAAAAGCTCATTGGAGAGCTGGATTTAGATGTTGAGTAGTCTGTGTGGGGGCTTTTTGAAGTTGTTCACTGTCATTAGGCACAGGTCATCCTTCTTTGCAAAATTCAGACTCCTTGAGTTACCAGGGGAGTCAGTCCCACATTGGCTTATTTCCACTTCTTGTAATCTAAAGTCAGAATTTCCCAGTCCGATCATCCCATCACAAGTGACCGGATTTAAAACCTTGTGGTTCACATTAGTTACATGCAGACTTCAGCAAACTGTAGGAGAAGGGTTCCCAAGTCCATGGTCATTTGACTTCTCACTTCTCTGTCCGCTCTAAGGTGACAGTGATGTTACAGGTGATCTGCTCTGGCCTGACCACAGAAGCAGCAGGTCATGGCAGGTCTCTAGACTATTCAGGTAAAAGTATGTGTCTGGGTGTGCAAATGTGTGTGTTGCATTCTAAATGTAATCAAGAGATGCTGAACACTCTAGTAGAATGTTGCCACACAGTCACTACCATGAGCTGAATGTCATCCATACCTTCTGCTCCTGTGTATGTGCTGAAGGCCTTACTTTTTCACACACAAATAGAGGGGATTTGGGATCCTGTTAGCTGTTCCCATTAGGTGCTCAGTGCATGGTGCTCTGCTAATACAGGAAGACAGGAGAGTGCTTTTGCCCAGAAGAGTGTGAACATTTGATTTTGGGCAGAGTGGGGTCATAAACTGTTTCTTCAGTGTGTTTCAGTACTCTATTAGTGTTGGATTTGTCTCAGGGGTGATATAGAGCTTCTCTTGCTTTCCAAATGAAAATGTTACAGCTGATGTGCTGCCTGAAATGTCATCATTCTGCCACTGCAGAGTGACCTGTGCACAGGGAACTCGGGGGGGAGACCAGTTGCCATCACTGGGAGGTGAGGGGTGATGCTGCTTTTGCAGCACCCCACTGAACCTGCGGCCCCTCCCAGCTTCACACCCATGCAAAGCGAATTTTGCAAAGCAGAAACCTCCCACCTGAATGACAGCCTTCCCCAGACCCTGCACGCTGCTGTTCATGTTAGCTTGTGGTTCCCCTGGCTCAGAGGAGGACTGTGCCTCTGCTGCCCTCTTTGTAGGAGTCCGGTGGCGGACTCCAAGCACAGAGCAGGGTGGTTCGTCAGGCAGCAGGACCCACACACAGAAGCTTTCATCACGTCTCAAGCTCCTTACCCATGCTGGAGCAGCAGCAGAGACTGTACTTTATCCTGACAAGTCCCAGGCCCATAGCAGTGCATTTGACAGATGACAGTACAGAACCTCCTTCTGAAAAGTCTTTAATTAATAATGGATGAGCTGGGTGAGCAACGCATACACACAGGCACGTGTGGAATGCGCTCTGACAAAGCCAACTGACATCATTTGTTCTTGTGCAGGATCAGCAAGAGCTGCAGCCGCCCATCAGTCTCGCCAGCTGGGATGTTGAGAAAGCAGCAGTCTTCTCCATCAACATCTCGGATCTCAGCAACAAAGACCGCATCCTGGAACTGCTTCCTGCCCTCACAACACTGACAAACCATAACCGATATTTAATTGACTCCGGAAATGAAGACGGTTTCTTTAGAATCAATAAGAAGGACGGGATAAGTTACCTTCATTTCACAAAGAAGAAGCCAGTGCCTGGAAACTATTCATTACAAATCAGTAGTATTCCACTCTATAAAAAGAAGGAACTTAACCAGCTTGAAGAGAAACATGACAAAGACTACCTCAGTGGTGAGCTGGGAGATAACCTGAAAATGAAAATTCAGATATTGCTTCATTAATTCATCAACCAAAGACCAAATAATTAAACCAAAGATAGATAGGTAGGACTGAATATTCCTCCCAGTCAGATTCTCCATATCATAGGTACAGTCTTACATGAGTACATTTGTATGAATGAGCACTATTATATTATTACATAAACAAGGTACAGGATGAATACCCTAGCTCGTTACAACCACTTTCTCAGGCTTTTACGTGTAGCTGAGCTACCTTGATATGTTGAATCTTGAAAACTGGGACTTTTATCCTTGGAAGTTGGCCACTGATGCTGAGACACGTCATCATTTCAGCAGAGGTACAAGAATGTGCTTTCAACTGATGGACAGCTCTATTTTTGTAATTCTTAAACTTCGCTTCTCCAACTACAACTTACTAGGTCCGCCATTTATGATATCCATTTGGTGCTAGTAAATTTTCAACCTAGATTTATAAATGCACTGTAATATTTACACAACTTAGAAGCCAAAAGTGCCATTATTCAGTCTAAATACTTCAATCAACCAAAGTTAGCTCAGTAGTTTATCTCAGTTATGCCTATAATACATTACATGTAAATTAAGTGTGTGTATACTGTAATCATGCTATTTTTATCAATGAAGCATTTGTAAACTAGATTAATAACACCCTTAATGTGAGGGTTTGTAATGGTGCTTATAAGACCAACTACTTGTTAACTGTATACACAAACCTGATGATAAAGTTTCTGTGACTTGCCAAAATGCACTGAGGTCAGTAGGGACCATTAAACATTCTCAAAAGTCAGATGACAGTCAGTGCCATCCTACACCATGACATTATGTAACGTGTCAGGAGTACCCACAGCCATTCCTATCAGCAAGGGTTCAATGTCATAAATGTCACAATAAAACAGTCTTTTTTTTAGTTTATTCTGTGGCCTTGTGTTCTTGCTAAAGTGTGAGGAGCCGCATGCTCACGTTGGAGGCACTGTCGGTAGGGTTGGTTCTGTATCTGACGGTGTTCACAGGTGATGTCTCCTTGAAAGTCTGCTGCTGCCGTTTGCTCATTCTTCGTGCAAAGGAAGATCTGAAGAAAGTCAGAAACCGTCACAGATCTGAGCGGCAGTGGACCTCTGTCAAATTACTGTCTGGCTCCAGACAGCGAGTTAGAACATTTCCAGTGGCTTGACCTGAATAGTCCCGTCAATAAGTAACTGACAGCCAGAACATGCAGAAGTGGATGTTATATTGTTACGCAGACAACACAATTTGAAAAGTCTTCTTTGCTAGAACTGCCTTGACGTAAAATATTGCATTCTTTCACCCCTATTTCAATGGCTATTGTCGAGTAACCCAAGACTGGCAACAAAGGGAAAATCGAATACCAAAAACCATCACAAGCTGTAGCTGGGTTTTAATATTAAGTAAATTATTTGCTGATGAGGGTGCTCTTGTATACGTGAGTGCCATGGTGTATCTTTTAGCAGCAGCAGAATGTTGTACATAAAATTTGGAAGAAGCAATGAAGCAAGTGGTATCACTGCAACTGCTCTGTATTGATAGAGGGAACATACATCAAGATGTAATACCTCTGGAAGGGAAATGCACTGTAATAATTCACCTGTAATTGTATTATTTTCTGTAATTAGACTTCAGCTCTCTGATTTCTTCTGCATAAAAAATATAACTATATGAAAAGGAGCTTGTGCACAGGGTTACTTTGATATTTTTAATAGACCATGTCTGGATTTTATTTATTACTGTGCCAAAATGCTGAACAGTGTATTTTTTCCACATGTTGTGTAACTATGGTGAAACATAATCAGAACTTCACAGTTGTAAATGGCACTCCTGTTTCAGCAGGTTGGGAGTGATTTTTAGTGCCAGTGGCAGTGTGCAAGGTCATGTGGTTTAGAGTGAAGCATATGGTTTGAGTATTTTCTCTCCAGCCCTTGAACACTGAGGGGAGCTGAGATGGCTGATATCAGAAAGCCCTGTCAGAACTCTGCCCCGTGGAGCTGGTTCAGCATTTAAGCTGCTCTGTAGCACCTTATCCTGCCAAAGGTTCTGTGATTGTTTTCCAGCAGCCCCAGTGCTGCCTGCTCAGTTCTGCAGATTGCCTTTGTTACCCTGCAGAAACAAGAAATCTTGAGTTTCTTTCAGTGATTCAAAGTGGAAATCCCAGTCCTGCCATACTGAGCTGCACATAACCCCCCATATTCTCACTCAATTATTCATCTGTCTGTTTGCAGCAGTGCCCTTTAACTGATGTGTTATTTCTGCCTGTCAGGTTTAGTTGCTGTATGTGTACAATTATTTATATTAGTCTGAATTTCTTCAGTTTCTGTGGTGTTTGAGTGAACCACAAACTCAGAGAGCAATATTGCGTGAGACCAGCCATTAAAGAGTGGTTTGTAGCCTACAGTGTGATTTTAAAACCATTCCCTGTGTTTATTTGATGGTGGGATCCCAGAACAGCTCTAAGCACCAGTCAGCCTGAAGCAGAGGTCTTTCTGAATGCGGATCCTTTTGCAATTACAGGATATTTCTCAAATTCAAGGAAATGGTTTAATTTCCAACTGTTTGAAATAACTGTGGCTTCCCTCCACTGTGACTGTGCACAGGGCTCGTTGATTCATGTGTGGGTAATAAATAGAATTTTTGATGAACAGAGTTTAACAAAGATGGCTTGTTACTGTACATGTCAGATCATGCTCTTGTTGTGTGTTGTAACAGTACCTTGTAAACTTGACAGCTGACAGGTATCTTGGCAGAACATGACTGTTTCCACAGTTTCCCTTTTAAGCTGACTTTCAAAGGACCCGAGGTGTTTGCTTTCCTACAGCAAGTCCCAAAGGGTCGGACTCAGGTTTTCTCAAAGGTAAACACACTGTGGTTGAAGTTCAGCTTTGTGCTCTGGAAGAGCTGATCTGGTCAAGCCTTCTCCACACAGAGAGGCCTGAGCTGTTTGAAGAGCAGGATGCCAGGGCTATTGCCTCACAGCTGCCTCTAAGCTCTGCTAGGACCCAGTTTGGGCACCGCCAGTCTCCTACGCAGGTAAGTGCCATACAAGGCATCCCACTGCTGCTCCAGGCTGGGCTGAGGGTGGTGGTGCTGGCACTGCAAAACCCTTCTCACTGCTTTTAGAAACTGACATTTGCTGTGAAGGGTTTGTAGGATTCTCCCTTTGAACTGATGCCATGCTTGAACCATTAAAGCCTCTCGGTGCTCTTCTGGATCTGGTGGCTTCTGCCAAATGAGCCAGGTTTAGGAGCTTACATTACGCTGCAGCTTTCTGAGTAGGCACCAGACAAGGAGACAGCTTCTCTTTAACTTCACTGCTGTGACAGGAAAATTCTGTGGTTTCAGTCATGCTGGGGAAGCCAGAGTTCAGCTGCTGGCAAGGCAGGGCTGCCTATGGAGCTGCAGGAGCTGTGTACCCATCCCAATACCCCTTCTGCCCTGCACCAGGTAGGACAGGAGCTAACGGGACACACCAGCATCCCAAAGCCAGGAAGCCTGGGCTTAGGTTCTTTCCAACTTCACCCTGCCCCCAGAGCAAGCCTCTATGCTTTTCTGCTTTGGTTGGCTTCATGCTTGCAGGAGTGGCCAGCAGCTAAGGCCAAGATACAGTGTACAGCAGGTTAATCCAGTAAATCCAGGTTGGCCGTGTCCTACCAGTGTGTTTGCCCAGAGTAAGCCCTCATGTTATCACAATCTTAGCAGAAAAACACTCAGCTAAAATTTTGCTGTTCATAAAATCCCAGAGCTCAGTTGTTCCCTGTGTCCTGAGCATGTTAGATGCCTGCAGGACCCCATGTGGCCCCTGTGAGAGCTCCTATGGTTAACACAGGAGGCTCTGTGTGCAAAATGCACCAGGAATGGGATCCAGGGTGTCCTCTTAACTGCAGAATCACTCTGGTGTGGATGCTGTGAAAACTTAGGGCAAGCAGGCAGCTGTAATTTGGGCAAAATACGCCATCATTTACACTAATGAGAATTCCAGGGGTTGCAGTAATAGCAAGAGAAAGAAAATGGGAGAGGGGAGAATGCTGCAGTCGCTTAGTGGCCCAAAACACCACAGTGCATGGGGCTTGTGCTTCACTTGATGTGCTGGTCCTCCTCCAGCCCTGACACCTTGTGCTGCTCCTGAGCTGTCATTTTCAGGTCCCCATGCAGATGTTGCAGCAGTGTCCCCGCAGCCGGGGAAGCAGCACCACTGCTCTTGGAGCAGGCAGAGCACTGGGTGCTGGGAAGGTGGAGGTGGTCAGCAGCAGGTTCTGTGGTGCTGCGACATTCAGTGAGGGCTTCACCAAGGTTCATTATGCCCCCAGAGAGGCTCTGAGAGCAATGCCTGGAGCCCATGGGGTGGGCTGGGTGCTCTGGTTTGCCTGAGGACAAGACCCTCTTCCTGTGCAGCAAAGACCTTGAAGATGCCAATGACTTCAGCTCTGGCAAATTCCAATGATCTACTTCGACCTTAAAACTTGCCAAAGATTTCACACCCTCAAAACAAACGCTTTTGAGGAATATCATGGCCAAGCCAACTCCTCAGTTATGAGCTTCCAATTGAGTTCAGCAGAGCAACCTTGAGGCCAGGGAGGTCACCAAAGCGTTTGTTTTTGTATTTCAGGTTCGTCTTTCCATTTCTCACATAGCCCTGCACAGCACAGCAATGGCTGTGGAGACCAGGGCTGCCCAGCTGGTGGGACCATGCTGACAAAGCTGTGCTGCAGTTCCATGTTGGTGCTACAGTCCTGCGTATGCCCAGTGCTGCTTATTAGCATCTAAGTCCTCAACTGTATAGACACACATTCATGTGTATGTAGAAACACATGTGTGTTTCTTAAGGGTCTGGCCAGGTAACTACATCTCAGTGCTTCCAGGCTGAAGTCACTGTGCTAAACCTTTGCTTCCTACCCAGGAAGGGCTTTTTCTCCTTCCCTCTCTTGGGCTGGACCCTTCCCTCACTCATAGCAGCAGAGCAGGCCCAGCCCTTGCCCTGGCTCAGCTCTCACATCTGCAGGCTTGTTTGTTTATGAGCTTCTCTATGGCTCCCAGGGCTGTAGGATGTAAGTGTCTTGCCGACACTCGTGTTGAACCTCGCTACACCCTTGTGAGGTTGGGATGTGTTTGTCATCCTTGTTTTACAGGGCAGGAACTAAGAACCAGATGGTTTGGTCTGGGAGAGCCCATAGGCAATGGCTGTTCTGCCAGGAGCAGCCCCAAAGTACTGAGGTGCCCTCCTGGAAAGGAGGACAAGGAGCCACATGGGCACGAAGCCATGGGAATTGCCCCTCTGCACTACAACATGTCCCAGATGGAGCTTGGTGGAGCCCCAGATGATCCCAGAAAGCCAGAGGTATGGCACCGTGGCCCAGCATCATCCCCTAGGGCACTGTGTCTGTAGGTACCCCACACAGAGAGGACACTGCCACTGCAGATGCAGCAGCACCAGTTAAAAACGAATAGATTTAAAAACCAGACTGACAGTGTGCAGTAGTTCTGTGCCAGTAAAAAGAGACCTATGGTAAGTATCCAGGTCATCAGGCTGCATGGAGAAAATCAGAAGTGACACTGCTGGTGAGCAGGACCTGGGCTCTGCCAGCTTCCTCAGCTTGTCTCTGAGGCTACTGGTCAACCAGCCAGGTAAACATGGCTACTGCTTAGTTTTCTTTGGAGGTTGAACTTTTATTCCTATCATTCCTATGCAAGGTGCT
Source organism: Agapornis roseicollis (assembly GCA_002631895.1). Taxonomy (NCBI): domain Eukaryota; kingdom Metazoa; phylum Chordata; class Aves; order Psittaciformes; family Psittacidae; genus Agapornis; species Agapornis roseicollis. The sequence goes on from NDXB01016525.1 coordinate 30,550, forward strand.
TCAGGGTGATTTTTCTTTTTCCCCTGGTCTGCGACAACCCAGGAGACATTGGGTTTTTTAAGCAGCTCACGTGGGACTGAGTCTGAGTGGAGCTGTAGGGCAGTACATTACTCAGCAGTGAGCTTGGACAGTTAGGAAAGCTGTCTAGACTCTTTCACTTTGCATGGTTATGTGTGTGCTCGCAGCTCTGCATGAATGTGTTGTTATTGTAATCATAATAAGTATGAGAGCTGTGAGAAATGTCTATAACCAAACCCAAACCAGGTGGAACTCCCCTGGTTTTGGGTTTCATTACAACCTCAGTTCTTGGGCCAGGTTTGCCGAGGTTCATGAACCTCTCTCTGAAGCTGGGCTCAGTTTCAAGCACTCCTGGACCAAGATTCAGGCAAATCTAGGCCAGGTTTTGAGCAGGTTTGGAACAAACTTTTTGTGCATAAGAGATGATTTATGATTTTAGGTTGAAACCATACAAACCATGGATTCTTTGCTTGGTGTTGATCTGTAACCAGGAAATCTTGGCACTTCGGCTGAGTTTCACTTTGATTTTGAATTTTACCGTAAAAACAAAGATCAGAAGCAGATCCCAGGAACAAATGACACAGAAACTGCTTCACAGGGTGGGTGCCCAAAGCCCTGCATGCACTGAACAGACACCTGTGATGCTGCACCAGCAGCGGGGTACATTCCCCCACTGCAGGTGATGCGGTGCATGTCTGTCTGGGAGTCTGACATGGCTCATGCTGCCCCAGCAAATCCTCCAAGTAATTAAGCCTTCCCCAAGCTCTTAATTTGAAGTCACATGTGCGATTTCCAAGCCTGGAGTGAACTGACTTCAGGTTTGGCTTATCCAGCAAAGATCTGGTCCATACTGTGTGTTTGCATTTTGAGGAGTAAAGTCAGCTAAGGAACCTGCACAGCAGAACAAGACCCATCGTCTTCATCCCCACTCTGCATTTAAACATGGCTCATATCTAAGCACACGGTGGGAAAACAGACTTTCTACCTGAATTCCTGAGATTCAGAGCAACATGGTACCAGTTGTTCAGCCTAGTGGTACCTAACAGGGTTATGGGTCTCGGCTTGCCACTGCTGCCAGCTCTGCCACGGCACAGGTACCTTAAAGATGGAAAAGAGACCAAAAAGATACTTTAAAGAAGCTGCGTTTCTCATGCAGATTTCTTTAGATTCATTCAGGCACTTTAAAAGGAAATTCAGACATAAACTTGTCCTTATAAATAAAAAATATATATCATTATTAAATCCCTTCATCATGAGATTCTTTTTGTGCCAAGCATAAACTGTGGATGGAAAATATTCGAGCAGGAGCTGGCTTCAACTTTCAGGCAAAATATGAGCAGCTGAACTGAGAATACAGAGAAGGTGATAGCACAAGTTGCTGCTGCTTTGAGAAACATGCAATAGGAGGGATGGGCAGGAAGAGAGGAGGAAGGTGCCAGCGCAGAGCAGACAGGGGATAGGAAGGGAACTGAGCTGTCAGCCTGTATTCTCATCAGTGCAAGGCTGAAACAACAGGAAACTGGAGGGAGAGGAGAGAGGGAATGAGCAGCACTGGCTTTGCAGGGTGGCTGCGCAAAGGAGGATTTGATGTTGATCAGCAGCCACCTGCCCTGCCAGTAGCCAGGCCCACAAGGCTGCCAGGCCCACAAGGCTACCAGCCTTGGTGCAAAGCCCTCCCTGTCAGCTGGCACTCCTGAGGCAACCAGCACTTTAGGAAGGGCCATAGAGCTGTTCACAGGACTTTGGTAAGAACAGAAAAAAACCAAGGCCTTCTGTGGCCAGATCATTAGAGACTTTAGCAAGTATTTAGTGTAGATTATTAAGCTCTTAAAGACAATTCCTCATTTACTGAACTCTAAAGAAAAGGTTTAACAGATTTCTCATTCCATGTGTTTAAATTGTACCTGCCGAAGGCATAAATCCCTTTCACTGCAAGCTCTTCACTATCAGTTTTTTGCCTCCAATTTTCAAATCTGCTCCTGTAAAAGATGTCCCAGTACTTTTTCAAGATCTCAGTGTCCTCACAGCACTGGGGAGAAGTACTCACAACAAAGGAGATCTTCTATCTGTTAGTAGAGCTCTTACATCAAAGCAGCACACAGGTGAGATGTTGCCATGTGTTAGACCAGCAATGGTCTCTGCTCTTGGGGTGCGACTGTGGTGTGACACATCATGAGGTCAGAGCTGGAGAATTCCAAGTGGAGCTGCTGTGTGGCATGGCAAAGCTCGGCTGAGGGATGGGTGGAGGGCCTCAGGAGACCTGGTTTTCAGTTTTTAAATCGTGTATCATGTCTGTGTTGCATGGATTAAGACTGAAAGCAGCAGCCAGCAAGGAGAGGAAAGGGATTAAAAAAGGCTGACAAATGTTTGCTACACGTATTCAGAGCAAAGACAAGATGCTGAGTACCAGGAAGCAGAGCTGTGTTTCAAAAGTTCACTTTTCAACAAAGCCAGCTTGATGTGAACTTGCCCATTTATGTCCTTGAGGAGACTGAATTTATTAATCATGGTGTCACTCATATGTATGTCCACTGTGCGCTCCGATATCCTGAAATGTACTGGAAACAAGAGTGTTTTCTGCTCCGCAGTGACAGCACAGCTAAAACTAAGAAAGGAAATTGTGGGTCCCAATGTGATGGCCAGGCCCAAGTCTAGCAGGAGTTGCACAACCCCCTGGTGAAAAGGCCAAATTATTTGTCTTGGGCTTGTTTGTGTCAACAAAGAACACAGTCTTGAGTTCCCCACAGACCAGCTTCGAATTTGCTTAAAGCCAGAGAACTAGTAAAGGATTTAAGCAGGGAGACCTCTCCATCAGCCCCCTAACATTATATACCTCATGTCCTCCATGATCTCTAACCAAGAGCAGTCCTACAAGAGAAGCAGCTGAACATCGTGTTTTGAGCACCAGATGGGAAGGCAAGGCGAAAGGGAAGAAATGCTGGCTGTGATGTCAGCTGAACCCCCACCTCTGCAAAAGCTGCAAGCAGCCAAACTCCATTTGCTGTGAGTCTTGGCAGTACCACCAGCCTGTCCCGGCCATGCTCTTCAAATCTACTGCTACAGCATAAAGGAAAGTGAAATACCTTCAACTGCCAGAAAGTGACTGCATGTTACTGCACAAATTCTGTTCTGTGTGGGCATGAATCCTGATACTAGCTGTTGCCTCTTTTTCTTTCCCTGGAATTAGAACAAAAGTGGAATCCAAGAGTTATTTTGTGTCCTGTTAGCCTAGATTTGTCCAGCTCTGCCCTTCTTATGTAGATACCTTTAGCAGCAAGGAGGTTTGCTGGAGGGTCACCCTGCATATGCTTCACTGCTCCAAAAACATGTCAGCAAACTGATCTCTCGTGACCCAGGGTCCTGCTCAGAAGAGTTGGATTAAGTTTAGAAAGTGCAATAGGAAAGATGATGGTTGATCAGAGTAATATAAACTATGGCATGGAAAATGAATTTTGAATGAAATGCTCAGATAAATCATTTATCCTCACCAATACCCTCTCTCTGTTTCTTATCCCAGTAATTGAGACCATGTGTTGTGCTGCAAACAATAACTATGGGAAATTACTCATGATTCTTCCTTCATAAACTTGGGAAATGAAAGTGATGGGAAGTATGATCATCTTAATTTTTTTTTTTTATGTTAACAGCTCTAAATTATTAGGGTGGGAAGAAAATGTCAATAGAACATAAAAGTGCTTTGTATAGTGTTCACATTTGCTCATACTTTCAAATCCACTGTGGCTTATTAGTTCATGGGAAAAATGACAAAAAGGAATAAAACCCAGAAAATGAATCCAGTATCAACATCTTGCCTCTATAGTAACAGAGAAATTGTAACTTGTGGGTAAAATCGACAATATTAGGAAATGCTTGTTGGGCAACTGTGGTGATTAACCCTCTCCTTTCCCTGGTACCCTCCAGCTCCTGCAGAGCCTGACGCAATCCTACAGATTTAAACAGTACCCGTTGCTCTGTGCTGCACCCTGTATTAGGAGCCTGGAGCTGGCGAGGCCTTCACCTCTGTTTCAAGAGTTTATTGCTCAGCTGTAAAAATTCTCCCAGGGCTGGAACCTGACAGAAAAATGTCTCTGCCTGGGAGGAGGTTCTGTGCTGAGTTTGGTTTGAATTAGTTCAGCCCTTTCTCACTTGCAGTAGGACAATGGAGCAGGATTCCTTGTCTCCTTCTTTTCTCTTTAAATTAAGTGAACAGGCAGTACACGCAGCCAGCACCACTCAGCCCACAGCTCTCTCCACAGCTGTAGCACAGGGTCAGTGCTGGCTGCTCCAGCAGTTTCCCTGCTCTGTAATAGCCAGTATTCGTCCCTTTGCTTGCACAGATGCTGGCTCACACAGTGGCTTGTGCCGCCTCTGTACTGAGGCTGCTCAGGGCTAGCTTGGCCACAGTGCAAGCAGGGGAAGTCCACCCTTGCTGTTATTGCTCAAGGGACCAGCTCACTGTGATGCAGAACCACACGGGCCACACTTCTGGGGGGCTTTTGGCTTCCTCTAGAGCTGGATGGCATGCACCTATATCCATCCATGGTGGAGGCACAGTCAGCCCTGCTCCATCCTGCATGCACAGTGGAGAACCATGTGGTAGGTTTCCCAGATAAAGGGCTTGGCTCAGGGAAGCTGCTCCCTGCAGACCTTGTCATGAGCCAGGGGATTCATTTCTAGAAGCAAGAGTGTGAGGTCTATTACACTTCTGCATGGGCTGCCTGCAGGGCTGGTAAATCTATTATAACAGTCAACGCTTTATGAATGAAGTCTGGCCCCACCAAAGTCAATGGCAAAACTCCCATTGATTTCACTGGAACAAGATTTACCCCGAATCCTCAAAGTGCCCCTGGGATCTCACCCATGCTCGGCACAGCCATATGCAGCTCCGGTGGGGGGTGAGGAAAGCAGAGAGCAGGGAAGGGCCTTGGTGCTCCCTCAGCTGCACATGAGTCCTGCTCAGTCAGATGTGCTGAGAATATCACTTTGGCAATGCTGACAGGCCTGGGTGTGAGATAGGTGTCATGCAGCTGAAGTGGCTGATGGAGATACTTTGGCACAGAAGCAGAGCTTTATAAGTCAGTGGAGTTTCGCCCTGAGCTCTCAGAGGGCCAGAGCATAAGTAACAAACAAATAAAAATGTCTATGGATGGAGAGATGTCCCACCCACCCAGGAGTGCCTTGACCCTGTGCCAGTAATCCAGCCTCCATAGGCACTTCTCTGTGTGCATTTAATTGACTCAACAGCTACTTGATATCATCCAGAACCACTTATAAAATTAAATGTTATTAAACGTAAGGGCAGACTCATAATACTTGCCAATGCTTATTTTAATAATGATGCTATGCTTGCCACTCCACAGATCTGACCTGTCACTTGAGAACTCAAATGACCCGTAGCTTAACATGTTTTATCCACCTATAACTTCAGGCAGGTTCATTAGCTGGACCTGGTGTGCTATGTCATATTCTGTCCCGCTCTTTTACAACTACTTAATTGCTTCCTGCTCATACACTTTCCCATCATCCCAGCACACATGACCCCTGGTGACAACATTTTCCCATCTACCAGTGTAAATGAACAAGATCAGCATTTTATTCCACAAAAGAGAGCTAAGGAAATTAAGTGCTGTTACTTAATAGCTGTTTGAGTGGTTTCTTCTTATTTTGCTAACTCTCCCATACCTTACCATTTGCTAAGCTGACCGAAAGGTTTTCTCCATGTTTGGATTCAAGCAACTTCAGTCCCCCTCCCAGTAATCACAGGTGAGCTCATCTCTAAGCTGTGCTGTGGGGTTTCTGATATTTGGAGCTCTTTCAATACTGATATTGGGGTGGGAGCTCAAATCTGAAATAAAAGCAATCTAGCACCCTAAAGGCATGGATTGTATGTGGATATTTTTGATGTCTAGAAACAGCCAAAGTTCAGCCAGGTTTAATGCCCAGATGGACAAACATCAATTGCAGCTCCTTCCCATTTGCTGCAGACTAATCCAGGTGAAGCTCATGACACATCCTTTCATCTGGGTGGCAACTAATCCAACTTCTCCTTCACTGCCTGCTTTCCTCAAAGGCATACATGAGCTCAGGAGTTGTTAGACATTTACTGCTTGGTTCAGTTTGGCTGAAGCTGACTACTGGCTTTGTACTTTCACTAGAAGACATTCAAGCACACATATGGAGAAAGCAACTGTGAGTATTAAAGTTAGCTCATGGCTTATAGCCACTGAAAAAGTTCAGCTGTACAGCACTTGGCTCAATTTCAATCTATGCTGTACAAGGGGTTCCTTTCCACTTCTCCCTCTCATTATAAAAGCTAATTAGGAAATTGTTTCCCCCTTCTTTTTTTTTCTGTTAAAGTGCTGTAATGTCTCTTTAAAAAGGAAAAAGTGTCCTTTGACCACCTTGTACTGAAATACTACAGGGGTTCATTCTTACAGCCAAGTACATACAAGGATGGACTCTGAAAATCAATCCATTATTCTTACTTCCCCTTTTGCTCCTTTGAATGTACAGAGTTTCTTTCTGCTTTTTATAGTCATTTCACTGACTGTCACATGGCATCAGAATCATTGCTCCAGGGAATGAAATGGTGCCCAAACTTATGTCACCTAGCCTAGCATGTGACCTTCTTCACACTTTTCCTCATCACCCAGTCCCTTTAGGCCAGAAGAAGCCAGTGGCATAAAGTCAAATTTCTTTTCAGAAAGGATAGACATATAAACTGACCCGTTAACTCTCAGTACTGCGTGGTGTAGTATAAGCACTAAACAAAAGGCACTTGCTTCTTCTCCTTTGCAGAGCTGGCAGGAAGAGGCCCTGTGTGTAATTTACTCTGGGACCTGATTTTCAGGATGTTAAGGCAGAAAACAGTTAACATCTATGCCTGCCACATTTGTGGGTAGGAAAGGGTGAGCTCTGCTTAATGGCACCTGGAGCTGGAGGGGCTCAAATAACTGATTTAATTTGAGCAGCTGCATGAAATAGATCTTATTGCTAGCTCTGAAGCTGAGAGGTAATTGCAAAGTGTGAGAGAGTGAGGGGTTAAATTCAAAGGAACATATTCTAAAAAGTCCATAGTAAGTACATGTAACCCTTGTGGCTCTATTATATCTACCTGATTTGGGAAGCTGAATGTGTTTATTTGCTCATCTCAAGCAATGAAAATCTCTTTGTCCCACAGAGTAGCAGTCCAGTGGTGTTTAAAAAGTTACTTCTTCCAAAATTAGTTCACTTTTTTACAGCTCCTACTAGGATGAGTTGTAGTTGTAGACTGAATAAAATCATTCTAGCCTGAAGAATAACCATTTTCAGATAAATAAGATAATGTAGTGAATATAACTGCTAGCTGGAGATAAAACAGTGCTAGGACTAAATTCTTCACTGATTACTATGCAAATCACACATCAAGAAAGATTGTTAGTATTGCAATATTCAGAGAAGGATGATCTACTGCAAAATAACTTCCTAGCTTTGATTTTATAGTTTAACACTTAGAAACCTGTTTTAGAAAGCAGGTTGTTAGAGAGGACTAGCAGCTCTAAGCAGAGGGTCAGAGAGTAGGGAGACTTTCAGTGAACCTTCCCAGAAAGCTTCCAGTCATTGCATTCAAACTGTCTTTTGTTTTGCTGTCATTTGTCTGGTATATTCATGATGATAATTAAGGGTGCTTTTAACATTTTATAGTGCAAATATTTCCTGATTGGTTAAAAAAAATAAAAAAGTAAAAAAAAAAAAGGTCTGTGTATAGCCTTAGGTAATTCATAAGCAAGAAATTACCTTAAAGTAGCATTCCAGGACCTAAAAGAGACCCTACAGGAAAGCCAGAGATGGGCTTTTTCAAGGACATGTAGTGACAGGACAAGGGTCAATGCCTTTAAACTGAAAGAGGAAGAAATTCTTCCCTGTGAGGGTGCTGAGGTGCTTGCACAGGCTGCCCTGAGAAGCTGTGGCTGCCCCATCCCTGGCAGTGTTCAAGGCCAGGTTGGACGGTGCCTGGGGCAACCTGGTCTAGTGGAAGGTGTCCCTGCCTGTGGCAGGGAAGTTGGAACCAGATGAGCTTTAAGGTCCCTTCCAACCCAGAGTAGTCTATGTTTCTGATTCTTATGACCCTGGCAATTAAAGGTAGCTAGCAGCAGACTGGCTGGTGTGAACATCTGCAGGCAATAATTACAGCCTGTTCTCATTCCCCTACTTTGTGAGGATTTGTGGTATTGTTGAGCTGGGCTGGTGAAGAAAACATGATCAGTGTGGTCAGGATTTCAAGCTACTGAAGAAGATGCAAGTAGGTCCTGTCTTCTGTTCTAAGCTGTTGAAAAGATAGCTGGGGAGAAGTCTTTCTTTGCAGGTTTTGAACCAGTTTAGTTGCTAAAGAAATACGAGAAATAAAAATGAGTCATGTGAATCCTAAGTTCAAGGAACAATTTGAAAGACCCTTCTAGCTTAGAAAAAGACTGATCTGGTTTCCTAAGACTGAAATGATTTATCAGGGAAAGCTTTGTTCTATCAGTTAGGCATGTAGTGGGAAAGGAATTGCTCTTGATCACTGCTGCTGTTTGGTTTATGAGCTGAAAACAGCAAGTGAGAAGGCATTATATCCAACCTGAGCATGTTATTCCTCAGTCACAGTAAGGCAAACAGTGCTTTGCAGTGCTAAATCCCAGCTTCTCTCCTCTCCTTGGCCTGTTCCCCACCAATGGGGAAGTGCCCATGGCATAAACTTCACTGACAGATTTCAGAGGGCCCTAATGTCTATATATGCTACAAGTTAAAGGCTGCAGATTCCCTTTTCTTTTTGCACTATGCCTGACTGCCAGAAGTGGATTTAGTACTTCTCTGTGTGCTGATAATTGAAGTGTTTGTGATACTGAAGGACAAATCATCCTCCCCTGGAAATTAAGCACTCATGCTACAACCTCTTGATCCTTAGTGAGTATTAAATTAGTCAATTTGTGGCTAGCCCAGTAACTCTATAGCAATGAATTATGCAGTTATGTGGGAACTCTGGTTTTTGGAACAGGCTGATGTTCCCAAGCTCAGGCCCAGCACTGGTAGGGTGTGTCATCTGTGGGAGGCACTGACAGGAAAGAAAAAGCTGCAAAGCCAGAGTCTAGTGCTTTCTGGAGGACAAAATATAGCATCAATATTACATCAGGGTAAGAATGGGAACAAATGGATTATTTTACCACCAGGAACATTTCTCTAGTGGGCAACTGGTTGTTTGAACAGGCTTTCCATTGACACGATGTTCAATAACATGTTTTACTAATGATTATTTTAGGTTTAGATGTGAAAGGTTTGAGAGTGGACTTATGCTGACTGATGCCCTGTCTGTACCTGCCACTCCACTGTATTTTTGAAAATTGCAGTACCTTCAGTACTCACATGCCAGTCTGCTGCTTCTTTGTGTTTTCTAACACATTCACAATTCAAATTTACTCTGGAAATTAGGGACAAAATTGGATTGTGATAAAGCCAAGTAATAATCTGAGGAAGTCATAGGAAAAAATCAAAAGATACACATAACTTGTTTGTTACCAACTGCCAGACTCTGTTCTGCCTTGCGTACCTGTGCAATTTAATAAATATCGGGGATGTTGGTCTATGCGAACCCCTTACAGTCAGATTTCAGCTCTGGAGAAGGTTTTCTCTTCAGGCCCACTCTGCAGTAGATGAAAAGGTCTGGAGTCTAAGATACCTTCCTAAGCCACATAGTGAAGTGTGGTTTTGTGTGTGTGTGTGTCCCTGCATTCCAAGAGATAGAATGGTATAGGTTGTTTTGTTTTTTTTTTTTTATTTTATACAATAGCAAAAAGATGGCTTGAATTTTATGCTTAGTGATGTAAGTGAGCACTTTGTAAGAAGTGCTTGAATTATTGTATGGCTGTGTCCAAGGCTAGCATATCAAACAAGTCTTTCAGAGCCAAAAATCTTGTCCAAGAACCCACCCAAAACTTTACTGTATGAGGTATGAAGCAATACTGGGACCCACTGATTCATCATTTGATGAAACCAGGAGTGCCCAGTATTGCCCAACATAAGGTTACATAGGGCCCTAATGAAGTGTTTCTCTTGGATAAAAGGGAACAGATGTAGTCAACCTCATGAGAAACAGAGCTGTGACCTGCTGTGAGTTCCCAGTGGGCAAAGTTTCTTTCAAATCTGAGAAGCTGCTCCAGCTGAGTCAGAATATTCATCTGGTACCACCATGCTTCTGCAGGCTAGATATCTAAATTCAGATCTGGATTGCTGTAGGCAACATTCTACCATGTTTCACTTAGTTACTGTATTGGCAAAATATCTGTAGACTTCGCAAACTGCTGCAAACCTGACTGCTAGCTGAGGAGCTCTGCTCTACAAACTAACAGAAATTGTCCACAAACTGGTTCTGCCCTCAAGGCTTGTGGTGTATCTCACAAAGGGAAAGTGACAAGACTTGATTCTCCAAGTTTTGGACAACAAGAGGTATTTTGAATCTTCCTGCTGTACTTTGAGCTAGAAATGTAATTGTGTTTGCCCCAGAAGTAACCTGGTGGCAACAGGGTAAAGTAGAAAGTCTGGTGTTTTGACTGAGGAATAAATGTGAGAAAGTGGCTCTTGTGAGCTTGTACCAATCTTAACATAAAGATATGCTGTCGTCAAGGAGGAGTAGGCTTCTGACAGTAACAGACTAGGTGAAGAATAGAAAAGAAATACTGACATGTTTGTTGCTGAGTGAGGATTTCTAAGTGTGTTCTTGCATCTCTTAATGAGCTAAAGGCCAGAGCTTATAAATCCAAACAATAACTTGGGTAAACAGTACAATAAGTGGTCATGTACTGCATTGCTTCTGCACTGAAGTATGCAGCATGCTGACATCCATTCCAGTTACTATATATTGATGCAAGTGTTTCAGGAAACCTGGTGTTAAGGGCTGCGATAAACCCAACTGCCATGATGGGGCATGTTCCCACTGGCATTTTTGTTGCCTGTCACCCCATACTGGTGTTGTTTGTTCAGTGGTGTTAGTTATTCTGAGTTCCAAACCAGATCTTTATTAAAGCTTCCAGGAAAGCAACAGCATGGTGGATGTCAACAGGGTCCTCAGCATCAAAGCCACAGAATAAAATTATAGATGGAAAAGACCCTTTAGGTCATCTACTCACCCCATCAGCCACTGCAGGACTGTTCACTGTGGTGTGCTTTTTCCCTTTGTCTGCATCAAGCCAAAGGGGTTACCACAGCTTCCCAGGAGACTGTAACATAGTTGTCTAGTTCTTGCCCTTAGGAATAACTTTGAGTCTGTGAAATAACAGAAGCATTCTATGTTTAATTTTGGAGGAGGAAAGGAACTCTGAGAGCAGGACCCTGAGCCTTATGACTGTATTGTATCTCAGATATAATCTGATGTTAATCATTTCTTCTATATAGATCATATGAGGCTAAGTGTGTCCCACCCCACGGCTGTCTCTTTCAGTAACTATTCCTTAGGCATATTTTGTCATCTTTCAGTAGTAAGTAGTGCACAAACCATAAATTGCATTTCACTTGGCAAATGTTTGGAATTTGCCCTAACTAGTGTTTGAAGTGTTTTGTCTGACTCTCACTCCTTTTAATTGTGCCAAAGTTCTTTGGCAATTGGTGATCTGATATCCCAGAAACCCATAAAAATTAATTCCAACATATTTTCTTTAGGTGAATTAAAAACACTCAACAGATGTTTACTAAAAACAACTGCATTTATAGATACAGGACTCCTGACAACTATTGATTTAAGACTTCCAAATGTTTTCATTCAAATCCCTTGGGCACCTACTGTTGATAATTTGTAACTTTCTGGCATCTTGGTCTCTTGCAAGGAAATGCTTCTGGCCAAATATATGAATGTGCTTTTTGACCTTGGGTATTGGGCATTAACAACCATAAATCCAATTATTTTTTTTCAGAGGGAATGAAATACTTCCATAGCTATTAAAACATGAAATCCTCCATGTGCATATAAACTGAAGTTGACTATGGTGATAGTTTTAAAGCAATGGCAGTACCTTTGGTATTCTGATAAGGGCTACATCAGTTTCACAGCTCTCAGCCACTGAAAATTATATGTAGCATGCAGACTAACTTTAAAAATGCTAGTTGTAGAGCTATGGAAGGCCATGACAAGTACCATTTTGTGACTGAGTTGTGCCTCACACAATGAGTAAGGATTCAGAAAAAAACCTTTGTCTGCCACTTTGGCTATGAGGAAAAGGGGGGAATCTGAATACCCAACATGTCTTTGTTAGCAGTTGGATGTCACTTCTTTTTGTTTAGCTTTGCACAGTGCTCTGTGTAATGTAGGAATATAATAAAGCTTTTCTAGCAATAGCACCAGATTTTATGAACACACATAGGCCAGTGAGACTATATAATGTACTGTATCATAAGGCAGCAGTAGAAGAGGCAACCTAATAGACCTGATGGAGTTGTAACAAAAGGGTTTTCCCAAGGCTATTGGCATACGCTTTATAGTGCTAAACCAGGAATTTTGCTCTTAGGCATTAGAATTAAAATTAGACCTAATTTGTAAGCACTTTTCCTTTGCACCAGTTAAATACACCTTAAATTATTTCTATACTGTTCATTAGAAGTAAACAAGTTTCACATGAATCTTCCAACCTCCTCTTTAAACACTCCTACCATTGCCTGCTAGCTGATGGTGCACCTGGAAAATGAAAGTTTGGCAAACCAGAAGGCAAAGATCAATGAGCAAAGGCATGAGGGAAAAACATCTTATTCAGGGAGACCCTAAGGGATCATAAGGTATGAATTAAGCCTTGTTTTTCTCCACATTTATTCTATTTTTACAGTAATAAACCCCAATATCATTCCTAACCCGGGTTATTATCAACAACACAGTGTCATGATTAACAGTCCTAACACAGCCAGATAGCCGTGATATCAATGTTGTATTGTTTTTTGCCAATCTGTGGCTCTAGAGGCACTAAGTGTCCTCCAACAGCTCCAGTATATTGGAAGCTGGAAGAGTAACCAATTTGCTGGGCAGATGTGGCTGCATGCTACGTTATCAGTGCATGTTGCTGCTCACCAGCCCAACACTTAGAGAAAGTTGACTCTTTCAAACAGCCATGGCTGTGGCTTTGCATGAATTTCTTCAGCCTGAATGCCAGCTTAAACAGAGCCTAGACCTCTCCTCATCCAACTGTTCTATTGTTTTGGCAGCTACCCAAAATTTCTTGGAATAATTGCAAATGAGTAATAATGTTTCATTTAACTTGTATGCAATCCTGGCATCAGTGATCATTTGCATGTTTTAATATATACATAGTCATGCCCTCAATGCATGTTCTGAACATTCGAATAACAAACTTCAGGAGTAGGGGGACAGAGGTGGAGTCCAATTTGTTATTATTGCTATTAGTGTAGCTTCTTACAGTTTTAAAATCAACTTAATTAACACAAAATGATGTAAAAATAAATAGGTAGGTCCTGTTGGCAAACAGGTGCCCAGGATCAGACAGGACTGAAAAACCCAGAATCCTGTAGACTATTCAGAAGTGCCTGAGCTGTGTTTTTCTGCTCAGTCTAGGCTGTCCCATAAATGGTGTTTTGAAGGTTGTCCAAATAAAAAGTAAATGCAAACAGGGGCTATTTCTCCCACACAGCAGACTTCCAGCTTCCCTCTTTGGACTATTAGTCAGGCTTACTCAGCTGGCATTTGGGAAAGTGATGAACAGCAGTCTGGAGGCTCTGTGCAGGTGACGTGGGGTGGGACACAATTTATGTCATGCTTCCAGAAATACGAAGCCCATTTTAAAGCTGCTTTTAAAGCCTCTCTCAGCTAGAAACTGGTATCAAGATGTAGAGTGATGCACTTAGGTGATGAATTATGTTCTGATAAAAATACCAGTACCTAGCTGCCACCCTGGTGCAGCAGTTTGGCTTTCCATTTGGCAGTGGTCTTCCAGGCAGTGAGGCTTATCCCATTTTTCCTGGGAAACTTTTAATATTAACCATATCAATTAAACTAATAAGAAAAAAAACCACCCTAAGCCCCTCAAAAAACCCACAAACCACCAAATCAACCAAAAAAACCCCACCCCAAACAAAAAACCCCTCACCAAGATGATGAAATGTGAGCTCAGTCCATTCTGACTCAGCTGTCTCCTCTTCAAATCCAGGGAGGGCAACGAGTTTTCTCTGTTGCTGAATCCATGATTTTCTGGCATTGTCACAGCTCCTTTTTCAGTTTTCTCACAATGCTAATGCCTTAATGCAAGTTAAGAAAGATAAGAACAGGACTGAAACAACATACCTTCTCCCCTAACAAGAGCCTCCTCCTTTTCTTTAAGACTGCTGCCAGCTTATGTATTGCTATGATAGTGTCATAGGATAGAAAAACTATTCTTGCAGAATTTAAATGGCTTGACTTAACCTGTACTGCTGACAGTTCAGCTTGCTGCCAGCAGTAACTTCTACATAGAAGCACAGGAAAGTGAGACTCGTGCTGTGAAAACCTGACAAGTGGTGTCCTTGATGTGTTACTACACCCTAAGGAAGGGTACCTGCAATTTGGCAGTGGCCAGGGTGCAAGCTCATGACAGCAAGAAGGGTGTGGTCAGGACTGAAGTGTATTAGCAAGGCAGCACTGGATACTACACACTGCCATGCTTGCTAGATATGGCACAATTAGCTTGGCTGCAAAGGAAAAGGCAAATTTTCTTCCAAGTAGGACACATAGTTATTTTGTCTTGGACACTTGGAGACAAACTTTCAGACTAGGAATCCATAAACTACAAAATACTCATGGTAAAAGAATGTGGCTGAAGGTACTATGTTCATGACTGGTTTTTGTTTTTGTTTTTTTTTTCTTCCTTTTACAAAACAAAAGGAAATTGCTTTTCTGTAATCAGGAGTAGTCAAAAGATAACTTGCTTCAGTTCAAGGACATCAGCTTTAAATGTTAAGGTGATAAGCAATATTAATTGATATAAATCTTGTATTGTACACAAATGTTCTGTAAAAAGCCAATGATTATTATTACATTTTTGTGACATAATGGAAGAAAAAAACCAAAGTTTAAGGGAAAAAAGTAAGTATGCCTTTGCAGCTCACATGTTTGTTCAAGCATATTTTACATGTTAAAATACAGTAGTTACTTTCTGGATGAGGGTTCTCAAATTATTAATCTGTCGGGTTTTCAGAGTTGGCAGGGTAAAAAGGTTCTCTTGCTGTCTTCTAACAGAGAAAAGGGAAAGCATCACTTCGGTGGTAAAGAGATAAAATAACTACAAAGTTAATGGAGGGAAGGTTTAGGAAAATAATTGTGTTTACTCACTTCAGCCCTGATCCTGCAATCTTTTACCATGCAATGACATTCTTTGCTCAGCAGCAGACCCAGATTTACGCTTTGCAGAATCACATCCATACTGACACAGAGGTTGTCAAATTGCTGTTGGTGAGGGAAGTGCCATGTGTGCCAGTTCTAGAAACCAGTAAGGCAGTACAGTCTGCCCTATATTTTTAGAGTTTTGGTACCTCACATAACTAGGTGTGAAACACTTGTATCTCTGGTTCTTTTCTTTGGAAGTGCAGTCATGTGCAATCAGGTGGAATAAGTGTGCTGATAATTTTCCTTCAGAAATTGTAATGGTTAGCGATGTGGACACTTTTCTTTTTAGGCAGAAAACCATGAGGCACTGAAGCAAGCATTCACTTTTCTTGCACTTGAGGTCACAAATTTATGCAAGTCAAAAATGTTGGGCCTGCCAAAAACATCATGCTGCACTCCACCAAATAAAAGGACACTGTTATTCTTACAAGGAAAGGTTTGACAGGACAGGAAATAGGCAGGGTCATAGAAGTTTACTTAATACCGAAACTTATTTAACCATCTTTAAGCCAAAATACAATGATAGTTATTTAAATAAAAATTAGAAGGGGAGGGGGAAGACAAGAATACAGGAGCACCAGACTGTGCTATTATGGGAGTAGCAACCAATACAGAAACTAGAGAAACTTAATAAAAATTCACGTAATTCAGGTTACTATATATCACCTGCCTTTACTGGGTTAACGCATATTAAGTAAGTTTTAATTTATGTCCTGAAGTTACAGCAAGAGGCATCTGATTTGGTGAATCCATTGCCATTTACAAAGCTATACACTACTTTCATTAAAATGCAATCCTTAAGCAGACTGCATTCCACTTGAAGGACTGGCAGAAGGAGGACTAAGAAGAGAGTGAATATGAAAGATAGGAAAAATGTTGCTGTTCATTACAATTTTCCATTTTTGTTGAAGCGCAGCAGGAGAGCAAAGCCACAGGCTTCTCTACTGCTCTTGCATGCCAGGAGGGATTATGCAAACACTGCAACCACCCAAATCTTATTTAAATTATAGTCATTGTTCCCCCTTTAATGGTTATACTTTTGCCTGCTTTCACTCAAATATTGCTGCATCTTGCTTTCTGCCAGCATAGTCCCAATGGGAGTCATCAACTCTTAATTACAGATGAACAGATCTTTTTTAAAATACAACTGGGAAAAAAAAAAAAAAAAAAAAAAAAAAANGAAGGCAAATCTACACTTCATAGAAAACTAAATTATATACTAAGCACTTATGTAAACTGTGATTCAGAAAGAACACTTTCCAAATTCTGTTCTTGCTATTTTTCCTTTTTCCAGCAGAAAAAAAAAAAAAAAAAAAAAAAAAAAAAAAGTGGAAGAGAAAGCAAACTTTAAGTGCCATCTAGTGGCTGACCTACTAAAAACATTGAATAAATCCAACAACTTCTTAACATGACAGATGGTTCATACAGTTGTAGCTGAACTGAGGAAGCAGTGCTTAAATTCATGACTACTAAAGACCACGTTAATACTTCGGGAACCAAGAAAAGGACTAAAGAACAACGGTATCATTACAATAATTCTTCTTTTTTCTTTCGCCCTTAAGTGGGGAGTTCAAATGGTAGGAATTGTACAGAGATCACCTGTTCCTTCAAGACCCTCATCAGCTTATCAGCTTCTCGCTTGCTAAGGAAATACAAGTCGTATGTATTCCAGTCTAAATCACAAATAGAACTTTTCAGGTCTCGAAACAGAACCCAAGCCATAGGAGTGAATCTAGAGCCAAGCATCTGAATTCAGAACTTACTTTCTCTAAATTCACCTGGGGTTGAAGACCTGATTTTCTCTCTCTCTGCTTGTAACAAGTCAAATCCATTTCTAAAAGAAAGAGAGCAGATTGTCAGTTAGTGATATCCTTTTCATTTCCCTGCAGGAAAAAGCTATTTTCTGCTGTAGATGAGAATTCCGAACAAATTATTTTCCACTGCAAAAGCTCCATGTTCTGTTTACACAGAGGACATCCCACAAGATCATTCCCCAAGCTTACAGTAACTTCTCTTGCGAGATGTGTCCCTTCTCCAACAGTAGCTTTGTCTGAACCTGTTCAGTGATAACGGAAAGCAACCCAGCATAATTATTATTGCATGTAATACTCATTTCTGGTTTTTGCAAATAGCACTATACTTCGGAGCTTTACATCTCTTCAGTTTTGTACCTATAGTGAGCCCTGGGGATTATACCTTAGTGGCAGGTTTTGGAGACAGGAATCTGTCTAGATGGAACTGAGATCTATGCATGCTCATGTCTAGCTTCTCAGGAGGTTGCTTGTTCAGTTTTTCATTGAATTACAAAACTAATTTGCAACTAATTAATTTAGGAAGAAGGATAGACCTCAGATATAGGAATGAACAAGATCCATGTGTTCCCCAGGTCTCTTCTTTCTGCTAATATAAAGATTTTACACATTCTGATTTCTGTTTAAGAGGATCAAACGTGCTAATTAAAGCTTAGAATGTACCAGAATAAAGAGGCAAAATTTAAACTTTGCTGAAGAAGGGCAGTTTTATCTTTCTTCCCTTGCTTACAGGGAGAGGGTGATTTTTATGAGTCAGAACCAGGGATACCTTGCCGGATACCTTGCCAGATACCAAGATAAAATACTTTTGTAGCATAGGTAATATTAATGGAAAAGGGAACACCAAATAATTTCAAACTAATGAAATTCTGGGACTTTTTTTTAAAAAAAAAAAAAAAAAAAGAAAAAAAGGCA
>NDXB01016525.1:48800-68783 GCA_002631895.1 Agapornis roseicollis
AAAAAAAAAAAAAAAAAAGGGACAAGAGGCAGTATAGATTGAACCAGAAAATAGCAAATATTGTTAAAATTCTCTAGTCACTGCCAGTACAAGAAGTTTCTACAGATTTCAATACAGACCTTGGTCTGCAGTAGCAAGTATTGACTTAAGAACTTTCAATATATTAGTATGTAATTCTCGTTGCCTGGTTGGAAATATTTCTCTCCTATAGATTTACTACTCGTCTTGAAGCAAAACCCCAACACTAAAAGGACCTATTGGAATTTGTTACCCTAGTGCTACAATGGTTTGATGCACAGGGAGTTCAGTGTGAAGGTGAGCTTGAAAGCATCTGTTGTGTCTCATGAAGAGGCTTTTCCAGGGTCCTACTGGCAAGAGCCTTGAAAAAAATCTTAAAACTCATTTCATGGTTCTATAGGCAAGTATTGAGAAATGGTGGAATGGAACTGAACTATACCAATTGTCAAAATAAGGGAGCTTTTTTTGGTAATGACACTTAGATAACAGTCTGCACTCTGACAACTTACAGCACGTGTGGATTTGTAAATGTATGCTTCTTCCTTGTGCATCTCAGATAGCTTCTGAAATAGTGCTTTTTCTAGCAAATACTATCCCTTCTTACATTAGAACCTGAAGTATTACTTTCAAAATGGGAAGAAATCAGTTTTCAACAGGTACAACAGAGAAGTATCAACTTTTTCCTTGTAGCTTGCTGTTTCAAGTAAGATCATCTTGTAATATCTTTTAAGAAAGACTTTCATCAGTTTATCTATCCTGCTGATTTTTTTTGCTTTGGGAATAGAGAGGGAACAAAAGAGGAGCCTAAATTTGCTCTCAACTTACTGAAGCTAGAGAAAAACCTTTTACACAAAAGGATAACAGTTATTTTAAGGTCTTTTAATATCTTTTGGTAATTGAAGTTCCTTTTGGCAGGTTATAGAACAGCAGGAACTTAGTGTTAAGATTTTCAATTCATTTAAAACATCATTGGTAGGATGTGCTTCCTGCTTACAACAGGCTTTAGTGTGTTAAACCTGCTTATGAAGGTCTCGGTATACTGACAGTATAGTGTTGTGGTAGGAGTGGAGGGTGAAAAGAAAATGCTGTTAAGCGTACCATGCACATGGAAGAAAGGACTTCTACCTTAGTCAAAGATGACTTCTTTCAGCACTGCCACGTCATTGTACTGACTATCCTACAGTTAAAGAAATCTCAGTTCTGCTATATTACACTTTATTTTCCACCTCCTTTGGGAACTGGGAGCAAAAGGTATCAAAAATGCAGTATTTTGGGCATACCTCACAAGGATATGAAGCTAATACCAACGAGACTATTAAAATCTGAGACTACTGAGGAGAAGAATGGTGTGAACATCTTAACCTATGAAAAGGTTAGGAAACCTTTCCACTGTTGTGACCTTTCAGCTAAGGAAATCTGAAAGGAGAATACAGACAGATGCAGGGGAAAAAAAATACATTTGAGAGCATCACAGCCTTTTCTAATCCTTTTCTGTAAAGTGGCCAAATACTCAAGATTCTTTCCTTTTGTCCTTCTCTTGTGTGCATGTTCTTCCACCTTAAGAGTTTGAGTCATTAAGGGATTCTTACACTTAAAAGAAGCAATTGGGTTCAGGACAAATTTTAAGTGAGTTCTATGTTGAGCGGTCAAAACAGAACTGAAAAAATCAGTTTGTGTACTGCTTCAGTAATTCAGAATCTTTCTTCCATACAGTGACTGATTAATGAATTTGTCAAAATGTATTTCAACAGCATATTTCATAGCATTTGTTTACTATATATAAGTTATTTACGGCTGACTTGTGTTACTTAGCTCAATCACTGTTCCTGATCTTTTAATAGAGAGCTGAAAAAATGGCAGTTTGAGGATCAGCAAAGGATTAAACACAGAACTTTGGGTTTGAACAGAAAAACAAGTATTTTCACAGGCTGTAGAAGATGCAATATTAAAGATCTTTGCCTTACTCTGATTTAGGGGTCAGAGGGAGAAGTCATATTGATACCAGCATTATCACTGATTTGGTAGGAAGTAAGCCCTCAGCATAAAATCGGGAGCTACACAGAAGATAGCTTTTAGAAGACTAACACAAACTAGCACAGAAACAATCAGCCATTTTAATTTAGGTAAGTAAAATAAAATCAAATAATTAATTTCTTTTTAAGTTTATTAGAACATAATTGGAACACAGGCAACGAGTTCTTATTACCAAGGACTGTACATCTAAAAAAAATGAAAAATAATACATCAACTAATCAATCAAGTTAGCCATGCACATTTACCCATAATGCAGATGAATTCACTGCCTGTAAAAATGGACAGGTCAAATACAGAGAAGTCTGAATGAAACTTTTTTTACATGTACACAAATCCCACTTCTGTTTTAAATGAAAGAAATAACTTAAAAAAAAAAAATAGAATACGTATTCAAATAATTTTCAGTTCTTTCCAGTAGAACCAAAGCCACCTTCACCACGTTCAGTGTCATCCAGAGCCTGAAAGACATCAGTTATGGTAAGCNGAAAGAATAACTTAAAAAAAAAAAATAGAATACGTATTCAAATAATTTTCAGTTCTTTCCAGTAGAACCAAAGCCACCTTCACCACGTTCAGTGTCATCCAGAGCCTGAAAGACATCAGTTATGGTAAGCTGGTTTAGTGACTTAACTTGCCTTTTGTTTCTAAACAGCAGATAACATCTATCATACAGGAAAGTACATTTACTCATAACAATAGGTATAATTGAGACATTAAACCAAAAAATTGTGTAAAAGACTTCAGAATACCTTTTGTACAAGTTTAAACAAATCCTACATTGAGAGACAATTGTTTATAGGGTATACTGAGTGTTTCTCAAGCACCTATTAACTCTGAAAACGACAGGAAAAAAACCCTCGATATACATGTATGCAGAGCAACAAGACTTTTATTCAAGTAACAATGCTACTATGCAGTTTTAAAGCAAAGTATTTAGGCCATAAATCTCAGCTTCTACGGAACTATCTACAACTATTAATTACGGAAAATTCAGAAATATTTTCTTTTGACAACTTACTTGAACTTCTTCTAGCTCAGGATAGTAAATGCGTTCACAGATCAGCTGCGCAATCCTATCCCCTTTTTTGACTGCAATGAAATTAAAACACTATTAGTTGCTTCAAAAAAGTAAACCAGCAATAAAAAGTTTAGACAATCCTCTTTTGAGAGTATCAGAATGCACTAAAGTGCAAACACTTACTTGAAACGTAGCTGGGCAGAAATTAATAGTGACAGAAAAACACAGCATAAGATAAACTTGTTTTTAAGTCCTCTTAAGGTGAAGTTTCAGGAGCAGTACCAGCTCAAGGCATTCCCCCTCATTCCTGCCACCACCCATGCAGTGGTACATTAAGTGTCATTATGCATAAATACTGCAGAGCTGAAGAACTCCATGTATGATGTAACTCCTTGTGTGAACTAGTCACAGGAACTGATTTCTATGGAGGAAAAGATCCTGAACTGATAAAAGGAAAATAAATTTTCTGATTAGCAAACTGATTCACAGAACTGCCAGAAGCAGCTTGTGCTGTGAAGTGACAGAAAAGGCTGCAAAATCACTGGCCCTGAGCCTTAAAACTGACTGTTTGCAGAGAGATAGCATGATTAAAGGAAAAATCATACCTTTATTATTCATGTTTCCAAGGATCCTGAGAAGTCTTTATCTCACATACTGATCAGCTAAATGTTCGGTGGGGTTTTCTTGTGGAGCAAGAAAGCAGCTTAATAGAAAGTTGTGCTTCACTACAGCTCATGAATCTAAAGCTTAGCTAAGTTGAGTTGGTTTGGTGTGGTGGTGATGGTGTATTTAGGGGTTTTTTGGGTGGTTTGTAGAATCTTTTTTTTTTCTTTCCTTGATAGGACATTGTTAAGTTTCTATAGTTTTATTAACTGTAAGAAGAAAATTGTTCTCAGCTAGCTGTAACTCTTCAGAGACTTTTAAAGAAAAATTATTTTCTCATTTCCAGTCAGATGGCTGAAAACAGGCTCTGCCAAGACTAATACTTACCTTCAAAAGTCTCCTTGCCAAAGTTGAAGAGTACCACACCAACGTTTCCCCTATAATCCTCATCAATAACACCAGCTGTCGTAAAGAATTCAGAGGGATAACCAATTAGTAAATGTTGTTAGTATAATAGGTAAGTAGATTAGATAAAGCTTAGATTAGCAGATGATTGCAGTACCTGGTATTGGCATCCTCTGCACTGCTCATGCACAATTAAACAATACATATGAAAAAACTGAAATATCTAAAAATGCTAACCAGTCTTGCAAAAAGAACTGAAAAAACATAATCACACATCAAAAAATATTTTACTAGTGTACTACTAATTTTACTTGTAATACACTATCTGAAATCAAGACAGCTGGACCAAATTCAGGCTCCATTTGTTCTGCTAACTTCAGCTTGCATGTCAAGCAGAAATCTGTCTTTAAACCCTTAACATTTTATTTGAGAGCTATGGATTTGTGCAGATCCAAATCCTGGACCTCAGGCAGGGTAACAGAACAAAAGCTTTAAGGATTTGTAATTCAGCTACATTCAAGTATAAATACTGTAAAAAAAGCTTGCTCTTACATTTTATTTAATTATTAATACATAGTTCAGGAGATTATCTATGAATACACATTAAAATAATCATATTCTGCTTCTTTGGAGTTTTTCTCCAGATACAGGAAGCATATTTGCAGTAGGAAAACTGGAGTTTGGGCCTCCTTGCAGACTAAAGGATGTATTCTGAAGTTGCCCTGAAGTAATAATTCATATTCTACAATTACATGTCATTCCAAGACTCCCAGACTATCACACGAAGTACTACCTTTAGAGATTATAAACCCCAGAGGAAATTGTAGCATGACTATATCTTGAAATTTTAATGTTTTACCACAACATACATATCTAAGAATACAAAACTGAGGTGTTTTTTAATTCTTTAGCTGTGTGACAATATTGCAGTACATATGGTCTGCAGTTACTGTACAATGTCTGAACTAGTTCTAGTGTGAAAAAGGTATTTACGCAGCTCTTTCTCTTGCAATGTTATAGGTTAATCCAATCACATTTCTGAACAGCATCCTAATTAAGGTGCTAGTAATACTGAGAGTATCCCCAGTTCTGAAAATTCAGAAAAAAAACCCAGTTTTCCAGTTAACTTGCAGGTATTTAACTACATGCAATTGCTTGAAGGGACCCTAAGTACAGAGCACTGTCAGTAGTAACAGTGCATGATACATAGGGGTTGGTGTGCATATAAGTTTTCAAGAAAATAAAATTAAAATTACTGAATGTAACATTCAGTTCAGGTGATTCAGAGAGCCTGAAGTACAGAACCTGCATGCACAGGTCTCATGCTGTTCATTTGGTTTAGGTTAGACCAGCCTTCAGAAAGTCAACTATGCCATCAGCTAAATTGAGGATCACAGACACCACTTTCACTGGTGATCACAGATTCCTTGCACAATTTCTACCACAGTTCAATGTTGCAAATGAATACCTAAAGTATTAAAAATAAAATCCTATGTGCAAGTGTCAAGTTTATAAGGAAAAAAGGCTGAACTATAAAATAATGTGAGAATTTTGCCTTATTTCTAGGGAAGTACTTATTCCTTCCTCCTTTTTAATATATCAGAAAACTTATAGCCCTTACATTAGTTGCTAAACTAGTGGTGACACAATGTGTTTCTGAAGACTGCTACACAGATGATTTGCTTTGTCTTATACAATAGTAGACACTGAGTCCATGCTACATGGATGCATTACAAAGAGAGAATCAACAAACTTGCAATAGCAGCACAGATAATTTTATGCATCATTCAAATTTTGAATTCAGTTTCCTGTTAATTTGATGTATTTGTTCATATTTGACAATCAGCTGGAGAACTGAAAGCCAGAATTCAGATTTGACACATAAAAAAGATGTTGCTGCTATTTTCTGGGAGAGAAAACTCAGTAGTATCTGAAACTTAACTTGTATTGGAGTAACTGGAGCTTAACAGCACATTAGTACTTCTACCCTTTGTTAAACCCCAGACCTTTTTTTATTTTGGTTGGTTGGTTGGTTTGGTTTTGTTTTTTTGGGTTTTTGGTTTTTTTTTTCCCCTGGAAAGGAGTGTTGCAATTGATCTATACGGATTAACAATGAATCTAGTCAGATGCTTCCTCAACCTTTAAACCATAGCATTAGCACAATCTCAGCTTTATGTAGAGACTAATTTTACAAGTATTGTTGAAAAAGCTGTCATCAACAGATAGCTCTATAAACAGACACCAAATTTGTTTGATCACCTATTTGACTACTGCTAGAGACTGGCTTTCCAAGACTTGAAAACTATCAGATAAGTAAAGATGGAAAAGACAGATGAATATTTCTGCGGCTGAACTGAAAGCCATAATGAAAATTTAAAGTCACCTGTAGTATTCGCTAGAGGGGAATAAAAGCTCTCATACAACTCTCTAATTTCCTAAGCTTAGCTATAAAATAAACACCTTGCAATGGTTCTTCAGATTGTATTGGATGTATTTTCTAACAGACAAGAATTTCACTTGCTGCACACTTCTGAGGATGAAATATGTCCATAGGATGCAGAGAGGAAAAGCAGGCTTCTTCCTTAAAAGCAAAGCTGATACAAGCAGAACTTTAAACAATTAGAATTGAAGTTATCTATTAAGAAAATAACATTTAAAAAGATGTGTTGTGGCCAAAACAGTAAGTCTCATGCTGTGCTGAGTAACTGGTGTTTGACATGGTGTCAAAGCCATGATAATTTCAAATTCCATTAAAGGCACAGCTAGTTAAAGATTTTGTGAAATTAATTCCCTACCAATCATTTTTTTTTTAAACGTATTACACCTGCACTGACATAGTCTTACCAAGTTTAACCACCATGTGGATTTTGAGTTCAAATTTCGCTATTTGTATTAAAGAAATAAGAAAATATGACCTAGGAAGACCTGATGAGTTTTCCTTCTGTACAGGGTCACAGACTTGCTCTATGTAATTGGGTGTACTGGCAAAACATTATTAACATCCTTGGCATCATGTTATTCTGGAGCAGCAATAAATATATACATTGCTAACAACTAAGGCACTAGGTATATTGGGTGGAGATAATCTACATAATTTTTGGAAAAAGCATGCATTGGAAATGACAGTCTGCCATTCTGTTTTATTCTGTCAGAAGTTTGGCGTATTACTTGCTGGGAAAGCATCCACACCTAGCAGATGTGAATTCTTGCATGATCCCAAATGTTCTCCCTGATCCTTAGATCTTCTGGCAGTGTACTTCTACTCAGATGGGTATGCCTTCATTGTGACAAAAATACTTCTGCAGGGTAAGTAAAATGCTTTTCTTGTCAACTTCCATTATAACTGAAATTATAATGTGCTTAGAAAAAATGCATTCTCTCAGCCACTCAGCACTTCTGAAGATATCCATTAGATGCATCTTCTTTACATCATCACATCAGAAATGTAGTTTTGAGTTCTTTTCCTACACTGTTGTCAGAAAAATTAATTGCTTAGGGGTTTAGGTGGCAGAACACATTTTATTTAACTTAGAATTGTATTCTTGTATAATTAGAACCACGTAACATGCGTCTAGTGCTAGTTAAATTGCTGTGGTTACATCTATGCTCAGAATAACTCTACAGTCATTTCAGGAGTGACAACTTCTGTGCAATGTAGATGCCATTTTATAATGCAATAGTTAAAGAGAATCTGCCTGTGTTCTGACCAGCCCCACTGCAAAAGTGGAATAGAACTTTCAGCATCATTTACTTCATGTTGCAGTTGTATGGCAAAAGCACAGCAAGACTTTCATGAATGCCTCCTTATAGATATGCCTGTAGTAATTGCTTTTGAGGCTATCTGTGAATTTCTAAACAAGATTAATGAGAAGCTCAAAATATTTTAAAGAAACACCCTGTTGTGCAAAACAGAGCTGTTGGTAGTACTGAACAAACCACCCCAAACAGTAAAGACTTGTAAAAGTGGGATTTTAATTTTGTTGTTTCAAAACACTTTCAATTTTTAAATCAATTAACTTAAATTCATAAATTTTTACATTTCATTTGCTTTAAGTAATTTGTTACATTTTCATCATTAAGAGTAAACTAAAGCTCTTTTCATCCTAATAATCAATTATACCCACAGTAATGGTGTATTCCAGTGCCATCTTCGTTGCTTTTGAATATTGTTACTATTCTCTGTGTAAAAGAATATCTATGTTTTATTGATTTAATTCATTCAGATTCTACACTAGACTGAAAAGAATCACACAGTCAAAATGGAGAAAGAATGTAAAAAAATCATCTTTAAAGCCTAAATAAAAAATTAACTTCTATGCCAGGCACTGGCTACAAAAATACTATACTGTTTTTTGGTTTGGGTCTGGTGTTTTGTTTTTTAATTGGTGTCTTGTTTTGGGTTCTTTTTTTTTTTTTTTTTTTTTAAAATTTTTTTTTTTTTTTTTTTAAAATTTTTTTTTTTTTTTTTTTAAAATTTTTTTTTTTTTTTTTTTAAAATTTTTTTTTTTTTTTTTTTAAAATTTTTTTTTTTTTTTTTTTAAAATTTTTTTTTTTTTTTTTTTAATTATTTTTTTTGTTTTTTTTTTTTTTTTTTTTTTGAAAAAGTAGTATTTTTCTAATTCAGCAGGTCTTAAAATAATTATGATGCAGTGGCTCTATGAGGTATTACCCACTTACCTCCTTTTGCCAGACTATCACTGAAGCTAGCATTATTTATTTGCATGTATTACAATAAGGCACTTCTGCAATCAAGATTTACAAAGTCTTAGTGAAAAGAACAAAAATCTTACCGCCAACATCTATGAAGTGCTTTGCAGCTAAACCAGAACGTGGTGCTAGAAAACAAGAATTGTTTTGTAAGTACAATAACTTATTTCTTTTAGAACTCTTATACAGTATTTATAGGTTACATAGTATGTTTACATGGTCATGGCAGCAAGAACTGTTTCCACAGACTTTCTAAAATAAACATTATTTTACTGGAGCTATTGCAAGTGTTAATGTACATATTAAACAAAATGACAGCTGCTACAGGCTACAACAAAAATGCAATCTATCTTAAAGTGATACAAGCATATCTTTGTTTAGACCCTCATGTGCACAGTAGGTTTCTCCAAGGTAGGCAGCTGAAACAGACAACAACTGCCTAATCTTGGTTTATTTTTGGCACTACCACTTGTTTGGCATAATCTCAAAACGATTATTAGGTCAATCCATTCAAGTGTTGACGGAAAACAGTATTTGGCAAGCATTTTTACTATGAAATAGACACAAATTATGTACAGGGCTTCGTTTTTATTACTACTTAACCTACTTTGAGGTGCTAAAACTCACCTTTCTTCAAATTTTTTTTGGGGATTAGACACATGCATTTTCCTTTCATATGAAAGAACACACAAATTCTGATCATGCTCTTCCACTGGAGTAAATTATTGCCTTTTTTTTTACATTAAAAATTTATACATAATTCAGAAAAAGAATGCACAAAACTAACACAACTAACATATCTTGCCAGGTTCTCTCAAGTATTCTGTCACAAAAAGTATTCTTGCTTCAGGATTAATTTTTAAACACTCAGGCGTGTGTTTTCTGCATGTCCGTTATCTGTTGGTCTTTGTGATTTGAATTCTGAAACTGCAGAGAAATCATGAACTACTGAATATCCTATTAAGTTGTATGTAGATTATGATTTTTGCTAGTAATTTTTTTGTCATTTGACATACAAACCTCAAGTGTATTTGACTGCAAATGTCTATTACAAAGCTTAATAATAAATTATGCAGCTTGTGACACTTTTTTTTTTTTTGCGTAAACTAATTCTAAAAGTTTTAGGCAGAATCGAAAGGAGAGGATGGTGTCAAACCAGTTCTACAATGACTCTGCAGCCTTTTTATAACCTGTTTACTTACCTACTCGGCCATAGCATCCAGAAGGAAGTGCAACTTGAATGTCTGTTTTCACTACAGCCTTTCCCATGGGTGGTATCTCACAGTCATAAGCACTATATTAAAGAAACACATACTAGTTTATACAGAGAATATTCTGAAAATTTTGTCTGTAACTGAAATGTTTCCTTATGAAATGGACTTTTTCCAGGTATACAGTGCATTACTGGAACAAGGGAAAAAAAATAACTGTATAGGCAAAAATACTACAGTGTCAAGTGTGGTGCAGCAAAGCTTCAGGAAGGAAGTTGGGCAAAGGAAGTAAAGGGCTGATTACTTTAATACTAAAAAAGGGAAGGTAGAAGTGGTCACAGTGAAGTTCAGATACAGTGACTGTACCTGATCACAGGAGCTCTATGCAAACAACCACATACCTAGCTGCAGATAATACTGACCAATGCTTATTTTAAGTTCAAGCAAACCCAACCTTAAGCCTGTACACAGCAACCCACATAGTTACCAGCACTATCAAACTGCCACAACGTTCTTTGGCAGGTGGCACCCAACAGCCATGAGGAAAGCAGAAAAGCGTAAGTGCTGGCAGGGAGGGCCACATGCACTACCCAGGAAGATACGAGTTCATGTTGATGCAAACAGCAACTCAGGTTGATGTGTGAAGCCTGACTTTTAGCCAATGGCTGCATCGCTACCTGATGAACTCGATGCTGCAGAATGACTGGACCACAGGTCTGGAAGCCAAGGGAGAGGGATGGAGAAGCAAGGAGCTAACGAACAGGCCAGCTCTGGGCTTCTGTTCTTGGCCGGCGAGCCTCTCAGGGGACTCTGCTCAGCCTAAGGACCCGCAGCCGCCAGAGCTTCGAGTCATCGGGGCTCGCTAAGAGGGGTGGCAGCGCTTGTCCCCGGGAAGAAGCGGGCAGGGCTGAGACGGGCCAGAGCGTCCCGTGGTCCCCTTCCCGCGGCGGGTACCCTCACCTGTACAGATCGTAGCCTGCAGCCCGAGCAGAACCCTTGGAGGGGGAGAAGGCGTTTTCAGACAGCTTAGTGAAGCGGAGCCGTGTGGTGGGCTCCCCAGGCACCGAGCCCTTCTGTCTCTTGCTGGGGGACGGCTGCAGCACGGCCTCGGAGGAGGGCATCGCTGGTACAGGCGGGAAGGCAATAGGGACCCTTCGTGAGGAAAAAGCCCGCGAAAAAGCGGCGCAGCCCACTGAAGGCAGAAGCAGAGGGGGAAACCGCTTCCTCCTCTGCCGCTCTCTGCGTGGTGCACCCTTGCCACCCCTCGCGGTGAGAATGGCCTCGCCCGGCTCCTCCTCCGCACCCAAACCCCCCCTCCCTGAGGTGCCACTGAAGGTGCCGGTCTCTTCCCTGTGGAAGCGGGTGGACTCGCGGTCCCAGACACTCGTGGTCCGTCCTGGTCGCGACAGGGCCGCAATGCGCCCGGGCAGCCTGTGCACCCCCCCGAGCCTCCCGCCGCTCCCTTACTGCGCGAGCGGAGCCGCAAGAACAGCTTCATGCTCCGGGCCAGCATAACGCCACGCCGCGCCGTGTGGGGCCGTGCCGCTGTCTGCCGCCAGGCGCTCGCCGCGGCGGTCCGGCGGTAACAGGCTTGCTGCGCGCAGGCGGAGGTGGTGCTCCCTTCTCCCCGCTTCCCCCCCCTCCCCGGGCTCTACCTGTCATGTGGCGCGATGCAGTCCCTCCGACAGTGGCTTATCCCCGCTGGCCTCCGCGGGACAAGTCGGCGCTTGTCCTGCGGGTAGACCCCGCCGGGCGTTCCGCGTTGTAGGGGGACACAATTGAGGCTGCACGGCGGGCGGGGCCCGGGCCCGTTGCGGGAGCGTGGTCGTGTCACCGTGCTGCGGTGCCGGGGAGAAGCGCGGAGGCGCCTTCGGTGTGTCCGGGGCTGGTACAGCCCCCTCGGAACTGCCGCGTTCCCCAGCCCCGTTTATGATCCGCACAGCAAGCATGTGTCGCGTTTGGCAGTGCTGCCCTGCGTCCTCCTGAAATAACCTGCACACTCAGGCAGTGGCAGAAGCGTTTGCCATAGGAAAGCAAAACCGCCTCCCCTCGTCGAGGCTGCAGATAGCAAAACCCATCAATGCGCCACGTCTTGTTCTTCAGTCTCACAGCAGAATACTTCAGTGATTTCACCATCTTTGATATTAGCATTGGCTACTCTCTTTTGCCATCCCATCTATGAAAGATGCCCCTCATAACCTCCTCTCACAGCCACCTCACCCCTTCCCCATAGTGACCCATATTGTGTAGCTGCCACCCCTACCCCTCATGGTCACCCTTCACCTCCCCTCAAGATCTGCCCCATGGCCACCCTTGCTCTCCCCTCATGATCTGCCCTCACGACTGCCCCCCATCTCTCAGCTGCCCCTCTTGCCCCTGCTGCTCCTCCTTGGCCTTAAGCACTCTGTTGGCTGTATTTTTCTTTGTGCAAAGTAGCCACAGATTGGAGCAGTCGAGATTCAGCCAAATAGCTGTTCTTTGACTTTTTAAAGATTCAAATGTATGTGATTGTCTCCTTGCTATGCTACATGTTTCAAATGCAGCCAGATGGCAGTGAAACCATTGCTACATATTGCTGTCCAATTGTGAAAAATATTCCCCCCAATTTGGGGTTTCTTTTATTGCCGTTCTTCAGTCTTGATAGTGTGCACTGCTTGAATGGGGATGTGTATGTACATATCATAGAGCCATGTGAAAAAGCTACTTAGAATATTTTATGAATTCTGAGGTAAGCCATCCACAGATTGAAGTTTATAAGAATTTAAGTTGTATCGCATGAATACCTAACTATAAATGGTTATTTATAGAAGCAGAACTTCATAGAGGTTACAACTGCAACCTGCCTGATAGTGTAGAAAAGGACTAATCCTATGAATAGCTTGGCTCAGTGAGGCTGACTGGGTTCTAAACTGCATCTCTGGTATCCTGAAAGTCCATGAAAAATAGATATGAGGACTCCTCCAAGCATGTTATCAAGGAGAAAGCTCTCGGCTGAGTGACACTTCTTTTTCCCACAGATCTTTACAAGGAAAACAACCCAGCTGCTTGAAGTCTGGGCAAGTTTGTGTAGGTCCTGAGAATGTGCTGTTTCTTCTGTAGATAAATAGTCCCTTGAACAACATTCCTGCCTTCTTGATTGCTGATTAGTGTTGCTCTCCCCCGACTTTGAAAAACAGGGAGACAAACTGAAGTTATCTGCCCTTTACCTAGATTAAGAGCAGGAATGGAGGCTGCTTTGTTGTGCACAGAAAGAAACACAGACCTTCTATCCAGGCTAACAATCCATGAAATTCTCCCCACTGAAGTTTTGGTGTTAGAATGAGCATTTTTCTTAGAAGAAAACTGTGGCTTTAACAGACAGATTGCCCACCCAGTGTAACTTACAACAGCTGTTTTTCTCACAGTGATTAAGGCTTGTGATTTAAAAGGCTGCTGTGAGGGTGTTTACTTATAATGAAGCTCTATTTTTGATTGTGTGTTTTGCTGTACAGTGTGGGGGATGTGAAATTTTGCTATTGCTTTTTACTCTGTTCCAGAAAAACCTTCCTGCTTTATTTCATTTGAAACTGAATTTCCTCTGATGAAATTCCAGCAGTGGCGTGACTCTGGGTTATTGCTCTTGTTGTTTGTGCAGAATGTGAGCTACAACTTGTTATGTTTGTTTGTTGTTTTGCTGGCACAGCTACATTTTCCATTTTTCCTAGCAGAGTCAGGCCCAGTGTGAGATGATCCCTCAGCAGAGCTGGCCATCCAGTCTTGATGGCTTACATAGCTGCCAACTGGCTGTGCCAACCAGGTACCACAATGAATAGATGTTTACAGTGGTCTGATGTATGCTGAACCACACTGTTACAAACAAGGTTTCCTCACCTGTAACTTGAGAGCTGAGCCACTCATTTGCAGAACTTAAAGTGTTTAGTGTCCTTCTGACAAAAGTTAAAATCTGGTTACTGGGGAAAGAAAGATAAGGTCCTGAGAGTGATCCTGAGTCACTTCATTGAAGTCCAGTGACTGTCAAATTATGTTAGGCAGCAGCTTGAGGGACACCACTGAGCCTCAAGCTGAAGAGGCTCAGGGTTACTCAAATTCTGTTATGCCAGCTCTGCTGGTAAATCAGGGACCTCTGTCAGAGAGCAGGTGATGAACAGGTATGGGGAATTAAGTGAGTCACTAATAGCTAAAGCTCTGTAACTGTTTGCCCCATATCTATAACTTGAGTGTTAATTTGTGTTACCTGTTGCATGTCTGTTGCTTTTAAACTGTTCATTAGTTGCTGAAACTGCTTTTGTCTTTAAGAAAATCATGGAATTGTTTTGAAATATAAAAGCTGAGGAATGGCCAGGTTTTCTGAGAATGAAGGATAGTCTCATACATTCTGCTTAGCCAAGAAGGCTTTTGGTAGGCCTTTCCAAAGATGTAGTGAAAATTTCAGAGGTTTAAGACTGGTGAAATTTACTATGCAAGTGGCTGGAGCTTTGTAGTTTGTTATTATGATCATTAGGTTGAGAACTCTTTTGGGTGTGAAGTATGGTAATGGCAATCTCTTTGCACAATGCGGCTTGAGCTGTTGCAGCTTTTTATCTTCAGACTGTGATGTCTTTTGGGTTAGGTAGATTTTATACTTGTGCTATTGGGTTGCTGATTTCAAAAATAAAACTAATAAACAACTTTTGCCCCCCAAACTAACCTCTGTTGGGGACTGAAAACCTAGTAACAGTTGGAAGAAAGCTGTTCCAGAGCCTAGGTGAAGACACCTACTACCATTCCTAAGCACTGTGCCTGGAGTATGTGATCAAGATGGGCAACTTGCCAGTGGTTGCAAAAGAATTTAAGGAAATTGTATTCTCTGAACTGTAGTGAAATGCTTTCTGTGATACCTGTTGGAGCTCCTGGAGGGAAAGGTAGGATTCACTGATGAGAGGAGCGGCAGTGGATCATTTTAACAGGCCCTTAGGCAAAAGCTTAGCTGTGCAGAATGCTTAGGCTTTTGAGGAAGAGTCAAAATATTCTTTGTTCTTGCTTCATTGCAGTAGTATTTTCACACTTTAATGTCTCTAGTTGCCTTATCTACTCTTACCTGTGTCATGGCTGATCAAATCAAGCCTACATTGTATAAACCTGCAGAGTTGGTAGTGTGATATGAGCTCAAAATGTGCCAGACAGTTTTAGTCGTATTTTTTTTCTAGAGATGTCAAACTTGTAATTAGAATTCAGTTACTAACATGGTGATTAAAATTCAGCAGTTGTTCTATGCATAATTTATATAAAAGAGGAAGTGTCTGTTACAGAGTGGGAAAGGAGGTAGGTGGACTAACTAAATTTTGCAATTGAAGTTGCAATTTTCAATAGTCCATAATTAGTATGGTCTCCAAATTGGTTGTGCACATGCTTCAGAAATTGTGGTGAGGAACAAGAAATAGAAGCTCCTAAGAAACTGCTGTATTGAGATTTCTTGTGAATTTGTGGAAATAACACTTTCAGATAGTTAAGTGCTCTTGTGTCTAGTGTTCGTGATGCTCATTATAAATCCTAGAAAGTTGTATGGATACATCTTCTAATCAGTCATGGTCAAAAAGCAAGGAGTTTACACAGGTATATATGTTAGTACTTAGTTTTTGATGCTGTTAATTTAGAAATGTGTCTCTTGAGATTTATTCTTGTAATGCCCACATCACAAACAAGTGATGTGTTTGTCAGAGAGAATTGCAAATACTATTCAAAGTGCCATTGCTGTTTCATATTTTGAATCTGCCTAGGTCCCTCAGATCAGTTTGATGTTCCCTGTCAATTGAGAATTACAGTCTTTGGGAATATTTAGGAAAGAATACCTGCTCATGTACGTGATTGAAGAGCTTGATGCAGGTATGTAATTCTCCCAGATCCTTCTGCAGATAAGAAATATGCTCACAGACGGCCCAAATGGAGTCTCCATAAAAGCTCTTCTTCTTTACATTGACTGTCTGGGTACCACATGCAGACTATTTCTGGTGGTGTTGGAAGTGAGATGGAAATGATGGTGGCAGCTGCAATTCTACAAAGGTGGAAGGACCTGACAGCATGTTACAAGCTCCTGTGTTGTTGCTAGCATCACTGCGAAGGACAAGAGTAACTTCCTTGTTTTGCAGGTGCAGAATGTGAGGTTTGGCTGTGTAGGAAGGCCAGTATCTCTAGGAAACTTGAGTGTCTTGTGTATCTATGTCGTGCAGTTAAACTGCAAAATGATCCTTCAACCTGGTTGTTAATGTGCAAGAAGGAGTGAAGGAAGAACATTATGAGAAAATATCAGTATTTCATATCCTACTTTTAATAGATGGAGAAAATAAAACATGGATTATTGGGCTACATTACCATGTTATGCTGAATTGCTGCTGTTGAACTTGGAAAAATATGAGTGTCAAATATTAGTCTTTTTTGGAAACGGAGTGCTAGATTCTCCACAGGTTAAGTTCTGATAATTCAAGCAAACATGGAAGTGAGGCCTGCTTGAAAATAAGCATGTAGTGAAATTCAGGGTCCCCTGGCTTTCCTAGGGCTTCGATTTCAGTCAATCTCTGCAAAGGAGTTGCAGAACTATAGTAATTAAATAGCTGCATTCTTTATTGGTCTTTAATTTAGATAATGCTTACAAACAGGATATAGCTTTCGCCATTAAAAAGAGAAGCTGCTTTTATTGACAGCTGAAATTATAAACTACTATAATGTTGCAGAATAGAAAATAGGAAACTTACACAACTTAATAGATTTCCTTTATTTTAAATTAGTGTATAATGAATATTATTTAGAAAGTCTAAAAATAAAAGAAATACTTTATATAAATCAAAAAATAAGGCATTCAACTCAGCTAATGGAGTTTTTGTTGTTTTCTAATCACATAAATCACTGTATATATTACCCCAATGTATATTGTCAGACTGCATTAACCCTAACATTCACAGCAAAAATTGTGAGAGTATTTAGTATTTCACTATTTTCTTTGTGAAATTTACTTATCACATTTAATTATTACAATCATGCATTCTATGCCATGTCAGAGCTTGAAAATTATCAAGTCTTGTCATATAGAGTCTGTATTTTTTATATATAGCTTTTTTGTTAGTCAATTAATTAGAATCATTTGAATTAACATAAATTAGCATAACAATTTAGGTAAAAGCATCTGCTGTAGGCACAGGTCTTAGTTTGGCAATATTAGAATTAAACAGCATCATGGGTATTCTACTTGCATTGTATCAGTTTATGACTTCGACCTGATTGATGCCATACAGGTCTTTTTTCTCTCTCCCAGGTTAGTGCATTTCAGTGGAATCCTCCCGTGTGTCTGTTAGGAACTGTGACAATGCAATTTGAAAGAAGTATTTATAGATTCAATGCTTTTTGTGTTGTAGCAGTGAATTTTGGCTTTCTGGGATAAATATCAAAAGCATTTTCAATACCTTTCAAAACTAATGGAATGTCTTCTTTCTGTGTTCAAAATATTTGCTGTCTCATATGAGTGAGATATATATATATGAGAAGATTTTTCTTCTTTTGCCTGTACTGGTGTAACATTAGCAGGGACCATTTACTTTTTTCTTTGTTTTTTTTGTCTAATTCCTTACTGTGTTGCTTTGGATCTTTGAAAAGCTTTCTGTCAAGTAATTAGTTTTTAGATCTGTATTAGATGAAAGCATATTTAATAAATCACTGCTATTAAAAACACAGGCGTTAAAATCAAGCAAGGGATATTCTAGGCACTGATGTTTTTCTAAGAATAAAAGGTCAGTACATTTTTGTGGTTGCCCCTGACCATTAAGACTGGAGGAAGGTTCTTGGAGAGAATTTCTAGCCAAGCCATGTACAGGTAATCAGACACTGCTCCTTTTCTTGCCACTGGGAGGCTCCTGTTTAGAAAGAGAAAAATGAAATTAGCATTATGAAGACAGGGGTAGCTCTGATCACATTAGGCAATCCTGCAAGCTCTTGTTCACCTGGTTAGTGTCATTAACATGGCAAGTTGTACTGGTCATGGATTGCTTGTGATTGCAACCCTAAACTGGTAAAGAAGCATTTTTTGGGTCTTAAAACACATGTATAATATGATCTTTTTTTAAAGGAAAAAATACAGTACATGCACAGCATTGCAGTCCATCAAGTTACTTTCTGATCTGTAATTACTGTGAGATGGAAGCTTTAAAGTATGAGTCAATTTATGGTGAGCATTACCTGATCACCTTTTTTGGAGACTGAATTAATAGAGCTAAAGAGGTTTATCTGTGCATCACAAATGCTAATTTATTGAAACTGTATAAAAAAAAATTAGCTCTAGCAAAACATAGAATCTGAAAATGGCTTTGTTTTATTTTGTAGCTTTATGCAATTGCACCATCCTTGTTCGGTTCTACAAACTTCCAAGGAGAACTTGGCTAACAGCTCCATATATCATGTGCAAACCAAAACAATCCTTTCTCTAACTTCAAGTTGTTAATAGTTGGGGGAAAATAATGGAAAATATGTATTTTCTGCACGTAAGTAAGCAATGTAATCTTCATATCCAAATCTACATGTTGGGTGTTACATTTTTGACATGAGTAGAGCTTTGTTTTAAGATATGAAGATCTTCTAAAGAAAGAGTCACATTCAGTGTAGTATCAGAGAATTCTCAGTCAAAACATACTTAAAAGGTTATTTTTGCCCTCAGTAAATTAACGCAAGTGTTTCTGTTGCTCTAGTCCAGGATCCATTTACACATTAGATTATTCTCTAAACTAGAACCAAAATCTTGCAACTCACAGGACAATGAGGTTGGCTGCCCTTGAGTGCTCTTGTAAGAGTTCATTCAGACGGACTTGGCGGTAACTCTGAAACAAAACAGGAAAAGAAGGAAAAAAAATGGTTAGGTCAGTGACACTCAGTTCTGGTGCCTTGTGCACAGCTACAGTACCCATTGCTTGCTGCTGTGGCTTTGGCATCATTGAAAGCCAGGTCTGCGCTGTGATCCAGAGTGATAAAGATGTCAAAATATGAGGCTAAGCCATGCTTCTTGATCAGTGTAGTTATGTGGGGGGCGGAGTTTTTCACTATTGTCTAAGATTTCCTGAGAATGGAAATTATTTTTGTACTGATGCTGGCTCAGATGTAGTTTTTAAGTATTTCTTTGGCCATGGGGTATAGGAACTAGACAGAGACTCTTTTGTGCTATTGTTTGAAAGTAGTTAATGTATTAATTCATCTGTTTTCTAAGTGTCCAGCCACCATACTGACAGAGCTGAAAGTCAGTGTGTAAATGAGCATCTTGCCAGAAATTCACCTCTTAAACAAAAGACCAGGAGTTTGGAGTAAGACTTAGCTGCTTTATGTATTGTGTATCTGTATGAACTTATACAGATCACATAAATGGCTATTACTTTGACATTCAGCCAAGATTACTTTATGGTCAGGCTCAGGCCCTTGGAGTTTTTTAGCTTAACACAAGTCATAAGGAGCAAGAGACCAGGGCAAGTTTGTGTACAGTGAGATTGCAGCATGGGAGATACATCTATCTTAACTGGTCTTACAAATTGTTCTCTCTTTCCCTGAAGAAGGTAAAAAGCTGGGTTTTCTCCATCCAGACCTTAAATTTGCCTTCTCTACAGAAATTTTGCTGTTCTTTTACATGTGTTATATAGGTAAGAATCTTTGTGATTTAGCCAGTGGTTATCTCATGAGAATCATCCTATAACATCACCCTTTATCTGTGCTTCGGGAGTTTTCTCTCTTGAATTTTAAATATGTTCTAATGTCCTCCATGAAATTCCCAGAACTGCCTTATTTCTGAAGATAAGGGGCATATATTTCCAGGTGTGTAAGCTGAACTGTTGCTGTTCTTATTTTATAGACAGATTTTGCATTTTCATATTGCTGACTGCTTTCAACCTATGGGTTTTTTCCTGGTTCCTTAGTGACCCAGACAGGACCAGGTTTAATCATGTATTCCCCCCCCCCCCCATTTTACACCTTCATGTTTTTGCA
>NDXB01016525.1:68868-125933 GCA_002631895.1 Agapornis roseicollis
TGTATTCCCCCCCCCCCATATTAATCCTTACTGGTTCTGCACACAGGTGTGCCTATTGGGGTTATATTCCTGATGTCTTTTATACTGAGATGTTCTAAGGGCTCTGACTCCCAAGTTTTGATGATTTATGCTGAGAGTACTTTAAAAGCTTTCTGCCCACAGCAGACTACCATAGCTTTATTCTGGTTATCAAATCTATGAAAAGGGTAATACAGTGAGCAGTCAGTCAGCTTCCCAGCTGCTGCAGTCAGTAGTATAGTGTGTTATCTTAAATCACCATTGATTTCAGCTTATGTTAATATGTCAGGCTGTGACCTGTAGCGGCTCTGAGCTCAGGCTCACAATCCTTGCTCCACTGAGGAAGTTAACGAGCATCATAAAGTGGAGATAACTAAACTCTCAGTGCACTTGGGTTAATCCGACAGGATCCATAAATAAAACTGCTAGATTAATTCTCTGTGAGTTACAGGAGAACTTGTCTCTTAAAGGTGGAAGAGTTTGCATTTTGGCATCAGCCTGATGAAGCCCCACCATTCATTACTAAAAAGGCACATTCCAAAAAATTAAAAGAGCAGCACAGGCTTGAATTCACCCAGTGGATCAGCCAAATCAGCCTTAGAGTGCCTCTCTCTAACTGTGGAAGAGCTCCTGTGTTGAGGGCAGGTTTAGTCTTCACTCTGCCATTGAGTTAAGAACCCATGTTAAATCTCACCTTTGGAAAAATTCCTAGAGGCAGTGGTAGGGTCTGGATTCAGTTCTAAATGTCCCAAAGTAGTGAATGTTTGGAATTATACTCTTCAAGACATTCAAGCTCTAGAACAGTGGAGCCATTTAATAAACCTCTCAGCAGATGTTATTAACTCAAGCTTAGCACAGTATTGTGTGGCTTCTGGTTCAGAGGTGGCTTTTGGCTGGCTGGCTCTGATGTGGGCAGAGCTTCTCATCAGCCTGGAAAATACTATATAAACATGACAAGGTTTTACAGAGTGCTGAATAATGCAATCATAACACTCCTCTGCAGTGTTTACAATATAAATCCAATTTGTAAATATCAAGTACAGGTTTGTACGTGTCATGTTTCTAATTCTGTATCTGGTATCTCACGTTTTCTTACTAATCTCTTCAAACATCTGGAGTGTAAGAAAAGGTACAGATGTAAAAAGGTAGGCAAGGCTTTACCTTCTCCTTGAATGCTTCCAGCTCTGCATCTGTAATTTTCCATGGAGTCTCTCGCTTTAATTTCTCAGCAGTTGTTATATCTTTGCAGCTTTCATGAAGGCGATACGGTTCAATCATCTCTTCAAAGAATTTCCAGCTGAAACAGGAATTACAAAGGGAGCCTTGCTGCAGGGTATGAACTCACTAACTTATTTCAGACATTGTGTATGGCAGGCCTCGCTGACAATAATTACAGCAGAAAAATGTGCAAAATCTTTTAACTATTTTTTGCTACATTGTGCCGTAAGTTATATCTGTGCCACTTCAGTATGCTGGGGTTATCTGAGGATAGTTAAAAGGTTATTTGAGGATAATTAAACACTACATTTGGCCTATTGTAGTTACAGAGATTTTTTTGCATTTTCCTCAAATTGTAGCACAAATATTGAAATGAGTTCTACAGTAACTCCAAACTGCAGAATATTGGTAGTAATCATAGAATGGTTAGAGTTGGAAAGGACCTTAAGATCATCTAGTTCCAACCCCCCTGCCATAGGCAGGGACACCTCACACTAAACCATGTCACGCAAGGCTTCATCCAGCCTGGCCTTGAACACTGCCAGGGATGGAGCACTCACAACTTCCTTGGGCAACCCATTCCAGCATCTCACCACCCTAACAGGAAAGAATTTTTTCCTTATATCCAATCTAAACCTCTCCTGTTTAAGTTTTAACCCGTTACCCCTTGTCCTATCACTACAGTCCCTAATGAAGAGCATCCCTATAGGCCCCCTTCAGATACTGGAAGGCTGCTATGAGGTCTCCATGCAGTCTTCTCTTCTCCAGGCTAAATAAAACAGTCCCAACTTTCTCAGCCCGTCTTCGTATGGGAGATGCAGTGTTTAATGTTGTTGCTGCTAAGTTGCCAGAGACTTTGTCAACATCCTGAGTATATCTGTTTCGGTATGTAAAATAGTGATAATCCCCTTATTATGCATAAAATAAATGGGATGCCAGCTGGGAGAGAGATGCAGTGGTCTAGCAAGTGTCTGGCATGATATTTACTTCTTCTGTTCAGATAGTGCAGATGCAGCAAATACATTTATTTGTTAATGCCAGATACAGATTCTTTTTGATAGCTTTTATTTATGTAGAATCACTGCATGGTACTAGAAAAAAGAGAAATATTCTGCACAGTTCTTTATATATTTAAAAATATTAACTGAGGGATGGAGGGCACTAATTGACTTTAGGTATCTAGCACCTACTTTTGTCTACATAAAGCAGAAGAAATGGGTGATTTCTATAATGACATGTTTTATAAAACAAGGGTATAAGGATTATATTTTTTTTATTTAGCTAATACTGTTGGAGGTGGAGCTTCCTGAGCTACAGACTTCTTAACCTCTGCCTTAAGCTTCTGTTCTACCAACTTCTTAGCCTCTGCCTGACAGCATTGATTTTGTAGGTAAGTTAATTTTTACAAGCATTGAACCTTCATTATATTTCGGTGATAGGGGAGTTTTATAATAATGTCCTTATGGGAAAGGAAAAGCATGCTTTTGTTTTGCCAGAAAAATATTAAGTTTAGGAATTCATGGTAAAACCCAGAAGGCTGAGTTGGCAAAGATGGTGAGTTTACAAGAGAACTGTGACTGACTGAATGATATGGTGAAGGGAAGTCTGTTGCAACCTAAATAGATATTAAAAGCCATAATAAAATGCCTGTTATATTTTGTGGCTCAAAAGTGTGGTGTTTAATTAGTCTGTATGAAAATTAAGTCTTATGAAATCATAAAGAAAAAGGCTGCCTCTAGTTTTGACCTTTTAGGCTGTGGTTCTGTTTGTTTCTCCTACTCAAGGTACTTTAGAAAATGATTGTAATAAATTGTCAGTATTATTCTTTGTGGATTGTTTAATTTTTTTCAAATGCTCAACATAAAAGAAACAAACTCCTCATAAAGGCCAGCTGCTAAATAATGGGTTTGGGTAATGTTTCTTACCTCTCTTTGCTGGGCTTTATATTGATATCACAAATGATATTAATATCAGCAAATTTTATTCTGAATTTGCTTAGAAGTGAAGCCATCCTGAAAACAAAAGAGAGAACATTTTATCTTAAAAGAGAGAACTGTATTTGAGTGTTTTGCATCAAAGAGTGCTCATAAATGAGTTAAGATATCAGATGCATTTGTCTCATTATCTGTAACTATATGACAAATTATTTTAAATGCCTTAGTGTTTCAGTTTCCAATTACAGAATTGGATTGATGTGATTGCTGTAGAATAATTCATTTAACTGGCAATCGATGAAAATCACAAATATTGAAATAAATAGAGGGAGCAATGTTTACATTTTGGGAAAAAATGGTGCTTCAAGTGTTTGCAAATCTTTGAATTATAAAGCAAAAATACTCAAAACATGGGAGGACAGAATTCTGCAACACTTGTAGAGGGCTTCTGTCCTCTTGTCAGAATTCTATGCATGGAGTATGTACAGCACTGGTATGTGCTGGTGAAAACTGGGTCTGGAAGGTTGATGTGCAATACTTAGCAAATCTTTTTCGTTTATGAATTTGTATTGATCTATTCATATGTTGTCTTTACATATTGTCATCAAACTAATAGTTTGCTTTTCTGCGCCAGTTGGTAGGAGGAATAGTTTATAGCTTTGTATGTGTTTGTGCTGAGGGTAGAGAGGTTTAGTTATGTCAGTTTTGCCTTTGGTTGAAGCACAGTAGGGAACTTGTATTGCCCCCTCTTCTTTCTTGGGGGGGGGGGGGGGGGGGAGGAGGCTTTTCTTGTGGGTTGGTTTGTTTGCTTGC
This sequence comes from Agapornis roseicollis, assembly GCA_002631895.1. Lineage (NCBI taxonomy): Eukaryota > Metazoa > Chordata > Aves > Psittaciformes > Psittacidae > Agapornis > Agapornis roseicollis. The sequence continues at coordinate 72,852 of NDXB01016525.1, forward strand.
TTTTGTATGTAAGCTTTGGAATTTGAAAAGGTCAGAAAGTTCCTAGGAGCAAACCATGATAAGCTTATATGACCTGAGAATTTACTTGTTGTTTTTACAAAAGAACAATATACTGCTTATGCAAATTTTGATGTCCCTTGGGGCAATCCTTGTTTCGAACGTCAAAAAGAACAGTCTCAACTTCTATGGAAAGGTTTTAATATTTGGGGAATTTCATGTTAGCAACAGTACAGATAAATTTAATTTCTGAATTGGAAATATAATGGATGAAGCTGTAGTTGGATGTCATTGTGTCAAATGTACCTGTGGAATGGAATAGTTACCTGGCCTCCAGATTTGTCTCTTTGAAGGCTTCTGTGTCTGATGTGTAGCATATGCTGTTGAGAAGAGCTAGTATTTAGGTAGAAATGCATACACTTCAGTGGTTTTGGAGACAAACAAGGTTTCTGTCAGTTGTACTGACTGCTGTTCACTCTGGCTTTTGTAGGACAAGCAGTGTATACAGGTGCCAGAAATGCCTCTGAGAAGATCTGTCATGATTTGACAAATCCCACTGGATGTCAAAACCTCCTAATGTCTCTCAAACTCTCGTGACCTGAGTTCCTAAATCTAGGAGTCAGTTTAGTCCTGAATAGTTGAGTGTGGGCAGACTGTGGGCAGGGAGCAGAGAACACTTCCCTACAGGTGCTTGAGCAGCTGCAAGGCTTTTTTTACCCAGTGATAAGAATAGCCTGTACAAACACTTGTGAATCTCTTCTACAGAAATATGTTAACTTCAGGGTAATCCTTGCAACTGGAAGAACAACAGTGGAGTAAAGTTTGCTTTAGGTGAAAGCAAAAGCTGAAGGGAGCATCCCTGTGGCAGCTATCTTTGAGACACTGTCATAGTCGTAGTGATCCTGGCTAAATTCTGACTCCTATCCTTGTACCCATCGCTCTTGTTTTCCACTGGAATTTTGGCTGGGTATGTTGGTTTTTAACTCACTACATGCTGCTGCTGCAGTCACTGACTTCCGTCCCAAACTAGCCTGCTTCCACACATGGTGAAGTGGCTGTATGAAGTGTGTGAAGTGCTTTGGAAGGAAAGGTCATCATGCAGTGATGGTGAAAAGAAGTTTATATCAGTACCTTTCATTTGCTTGGGTATGAATGATGATGATGGACTCTAGGCTTTCTTTAGAAAGCTAAGTCAAATGAACTTGGTCTTAAAGTTCATTAACTTGCTCTTTAACTTTACATTTTACCATTGTTAATCACATTTATGTGAGCTATCTGTCTATGGTATTTGCATATGAGAAACTTCATGTGCAATTTCACTTATTATTAACTGGACAATCTCATGTAAATCCATAAAACTAATTATATTCTCATTATAGAGCGCAGACCACTGCTCTAGAGAAGGGAATATGAGCTATTAATGGGAAAAATTGCTGGATGTGAGTTTCCTTTGGTAATTACCATTCACACTGAGCCTTCAGGGCTGTGCCATAAGCTCAGCACCTTTCTATCAAGTACATAGTTTTTTTTCATGCTGTGCACAGCACAACAAAGCAGTTGTGCTGAGAAATTCCCATCTTCCTGCTCTATATGCATTATGTTCATCAATTCAAACTCTCTAAATGATAGAATATAGTTATATTTACACTAGCTTTTCTTCTTCAATCCTATTGACTTTTCCTCCAGTGAAGATCCGTAGTTTGCAATTTCTCCACTTCTTCCTGATAGTTAGAATGTAAGGAATTAGGATTGTTAGACCTGGAAGAACACAGGGAATGCAGGAAAATCGTATTAGTGCATTGTGGTAAAAATTCCATCCTTCACTTTGGTAGTGTTGGACATAGGTTATTCATAAAACGTTTGAGGCAGACAGAAAATTGACTGTGTAATCTTAAAACAGTTTTGTGCAAGTTGCCAAGTCCGTTTTGTATTTGATAACAAAAATACCTCTCCCTGCAGTTCTTGCTCCAGTTCCTTACCTCCATCATCAAACAGCCACCAGATGTCAATTGAACCTTTTCCTTGCTGCTTCTTAAATTGAGTGCTGGCTTCTAGCAGCTTCTGATTGAATTCACCCACATGCGTTGACTGTATTGTGTTAATGGTGCTGTCTGTAATGAGAAAGAAAATATATGGAAGGATTTCTGACAAGTGAGGCAACAAGTAGCTTTAGGGAGCCAAGTGGAGAGAAAGCTTTAGGAAAATGAACTGTTCCTTGGAATTTCTGTACTTTAAATCTGAAAAAAGAAAAATCACAGTGCAAATGCTGTGGACTTCTAATACACCAATACACAAAAACCAAAGCTTGTGTAACAGGTTCTTGCTAGACTGTAACATCTTGAGAAGGGCTACCTGATTATTTGTTTTCTGGCTCTTTTAAGCTAACCCAAAGTTCACAGGGGCCTTAAAAAACTATTGGGAAATATCTGAGAGATTTTAGAAGGAAATGGCATTGTTTTGCATCACTTACAGGCTCAGCTGTCTTGTAAAATACAGAGCTCCCTGAAATGCACAATAATGGTGGAGAAAGAGAGCTAATGTACAGCAAGAGCACAGGTGAAGCTAAGACTGAAAGGCAGAAAACAGAATTATATATGGCAACTTCCCTGTGCTTGAGAGGATTGTTGTTAATTGAAAATAAACTTTGATTCCTGCTGTTTGCTTGGTGGGCTTTAAAAGGTACAGTCTTGCCTATGTGCTAATAATATCTTCTCTCATTCCACCTTTTGAAGACTGCAGCTTTATTAGTGCTTCTCTTTCGATGATTTCAAAGAGGCTGTGTTAGAGCAGTATTTTAAATGGAGCAGACAGACTTCCTTAGAGGTTTTACTCTGATCTGCTAGGTTCTGAAAATACTTTGTTTGGGTTTCCAGTATTTCTGGAGTGTGGATAGGATAGTTCTAAAGCAGCTATTCGTTTTCCTCTACAGTTCCAGCATCTGGGCTAGAAGATGTAACAACTCTGGGTAAGATGAATATATAAGTAAAATGGAGAGGCTGAGATATTTATTAACATCATCTATCTCATCTGTAGAGCCAAAGTGTGTAATATGTGTTTCCTTTATGCCTTTCTTAACTAAATTGAAAAGGGTAGTTGAAACAGGGGTGCACATTCTTGTGGTATTGTTATAAAAATATATTCTACTGAAGTCTGCAAAATGAACTGGAGTGTGCCAAGTAAAGAATAATGACATTTTATGTTTTCAGTCTGTAGATCTTCTTGATACCCTTGGGAGCTGCGTGCACAGCCAGGTGTTACAGTCTCTGCAGGTGAAAATTCTGAAGACACTTGCCTGCATACAGGCATGGCTTCAGGTGGGTCATTATCATTGCAGCCCAGCAGTTGTGAAATGAGACCTTTAATACTGGCTGTATTTCTGAATCATTTCACTATATCTGAAATGTATTTTTATTTCATCACCTATACATTTAGGTGTTAATTAGTTATTTCACAGCATGTTTTATATGTGCTTTCAGTCCTTTTGCACTTTCATTTGTGCATTTTTAGGAAATTATGCTTAGGATATAGAGCAGTAGTGCTATTTTTACCTGTTTTTCAGCTGGGTACTGAGTTTGTGTGTGTGTATGTTGAGGAAAGTGAGTTTGCTTGTTCCCTGAATAGCGTGCGTATGTTCCTGTTTCCTTTAAAAAGGAGGAAAAAAGGCTTCTGTTTAAAAGCTGAAAACTTGCTATTAAAGAAGCCCAACAAAACAAACCCCAACCTGTTCTATAGTCCTCAAACTTTAATAACCATGTGCTATTGTTGACAAATGGAGTTTAACATAAGCTGAGCTGAGAAGCAAATCTAGCAAATGAGGGAGAAAATATAGTTGTCATGTCTAAGGTACCATGTCCCACCAGCAGAGGACTCTCACTCTGTTCTGCAGTACATTGTTGTGGCCACCAAGTCAGGTTTGCAGGGTAAGTCCTGTTCCAGGGGCTTGTAAATTGCTCAGGAGTTTTTGCCTTGGAGTCAAAGTCCCGTTTGCATATTGGTGACAATCTGATGCACTGAAGAAGTTGTCAGTTTGGAACTTACCCTTTTTTGTTTCATGTTTTGAGATACTGAGTGTCCTGGCTTTTCTGAAGAATCCACAGATGCCACTTTTTCCTTCTTCAAAATCATTTTCTTTAATGGTAGCTTCCAGTGCCAGCCTCTCCTGCTCCAGCTTCTCTAACTCCTCTGTGTATTGGGAAAAGTAAGGGAACTGGTAACAAATAATTTTCTGTTTTAAATTAAAACACTTACTGAAATAATGGTGGTGATGTAATTGTTGTGGTACTTTGTACATAACATAAAACTTCTGGGAAGAAAAACTATTTTAGAATGATTTTTCCTTGCAAAGCAATAGGGAGGAGGAAGCTGAATTAATCTCTGGAAGCCCTAACTTAGGGTGCCCCCACCTATAGCAGTGTTGTGTACTGAAGTGCTATTCAACTGCTCTCAGATTTCCTCTTCCAAATCAAGTTCAATATTACTCTATTTTATCGTTATGGCAGATGCTATTTATTGAGTCATGTTTGTGGATTTGGTTGGTTGGTTTCTTTCCCCAAGAATTTGAAAACACAGGAGGAAAGCTGTTTTTCTAAAGTGAGAAAGCTGAGGTATTAACTTCTATTGAACTTTGAGACTTGGAAATATGTAAGGAGCCTGAAGATGCAATCAGTTTCAATGCTGAAATGTTTCTAATGTTTTAGGGTTGGGGTTTTTAGGTGGTTTGGTTTTGGGTGTTTTGGTTTTGGGTTTTGGTTGGTTTTTTTTTTTTGTTTGTTTGTTTTGGTTTTTTTTATGGCATTTGCTGCAAAGATGTAAGATTTAGCTGACCGATTCTGTAAATTCAGTAACATAAAGAGCAGTTTAATCTTAGCAATATTAGACTTCTGTTGAGCCAAAGGTATCATGTATTACCATGGAATATAAGCATGTGAGACATTAATTAATACGATCCAGGCATTTGCCTGCAGAAAGCTTTTTTTTCATAAGGAAAGCGTCTATTTGAGTAATACATGAGCTAAGAGTGAGGTTAGTTCATTTGAGACATTGTGTTTTAAAGAAACTAAGCCGTTTGCTAAACTAGGCACTATTAGCTCTGTTGGCAATCTAATTTCTTTTACTTTCACATCCATGACAGGTATCAACAAGGAGGAGAAAAAAAATATAGTTAGTTTGGATTTTTTTCGTAAGTCCCTGTAGTTTTGCCCCATAGCTCTGCACACACAGCAAGCTGACAGTCAAGGTGAGTGTCATTTACCCTTGCTTTTTAAAGGAGTCTTTGGTGTCTTGTATTTGTAATAGGTGATTTGCTTTTGAGAGTTGCCTCATCCTGGAATCAGTCCTCTTTAATGGGGAGTTAGTTTTGCTTATAATTAGCAAAGGCACTCACTTCCTTTCTGACTGTTTCCCCCAGCAGGTATGAGTGTGGTCTAGGTCTCTGGGAAACGGGATAAGCTGGAGGTAGGTTTGCAGCAGGCGGCAGCAAAGAGTCAGCAGTCTTTTTATGCTCTGCAGATTTTATCTATTTCATTTATAATACAAAACATTTGTCTGCTGTGGAGGACAAGGAATGCTAGGAATAATGTGCAGGTTTAGGTGGTATCTGGCTGCTCAAGTGGCCAAACTTTTGAGAAGTGGGAAAATTATTGTACTGAAAACCTAGAGAATTGTTGTGATGGGTTTTTTCTATGGAGTCACGCTCTCCCCAGGGTACCTGAGGAATCAGTTACTAGTGACAATAACTCTGTGTCCTGAAAAAGAAAATCGAAGGCCACCATTGTATGTCACTCTTGGAAGCCCTTCATTTAGGTGCAGCTTCCTGCACGCTGTCTTTGTCCACGCAGATGGCATGTCTCCCTGACTGGCTGTGGTGTGGTGGGAGGTTTTCCCTTTCTCCCTCAGATACGCACCACTAACCTTAGGAAGGATGAACAAAAAGGTGAAAAATAGAACTGATGTTTTCTGTGGATTCCAAATTTTTGCATGGGTTGGAATTTTCTGGGTCTCAGCATTCCACAGATGTGGTACCAAAAGTGCAGCTTCCTGGTTCCTACTATTCTCAGATATCTTGGGTAGGCAGAGGGAGGAGGATGTGCCAAGAGCGGGAAGGAAACATGCCAGAGTGACTGGTTGCTGTGGCACAGCATGATTTTACTGCGTTAGTCTCTGCCTGTGCTGGAAGTGCTTTGAGAATTGAGTTCTCTGTTGTGCAGAGCCCCTTATTGTGTGAGGCGTGGCCACCTTCTATCACTGCCAGTGATTCAGCAAGGATTTCGGGCAGGATTGAAACTGCAGAAGCAGCAACTATGGAAGTTACAGATGTAGGAACTACTCTAGAAACAAGCAGTGACTCTCGGTCAGATTCCTTCTTATGCTAAGCATGTAATCTGCATAGATATTCAGCTGCTGAGTCACCACATACCTTGAACCTGGAGGACCTGGGATATATCAAATCCTTGGCTAACTCTGACAATAATCATTCCAAGTTCAAAATCAAAGGCATCACTGAAAAGGAAGAAAAAGAAGAGTAAATATTATTTAGCATTATGCATGTCAGCGAGGAAAGCTACTTTGAGCAGATCAGTCCCAGGGAGCTGTTATTTCCATGTATTAGTCTGCTGTAGGTAAAATTGCAGAAGGGACTGCCTAAGCTTAAGTACTATCAACTTTCTTCCTTTACTTAAAAGAAGGGTATCACTGGGCATAGGAACAGGTAGGCTATTGCTGAAATGGGTCTTTCTGATCCTTTTTAGGATCTAGGTTGCCATTGGATAATTTTTTTTTCCTTTCCCAGAGGACATAACAAAGCTGGGCTGGGTTTAGTTATTCTTTCACTCAATGCAGCTTTACAGATGAATTTTGAGGAAGAATCCATGAGAAGCCTGTTTCTAAATGACTGTTTCCTAGCTAAATCCCAACCCACAGAGCCTGCTGAGCCGTAGGCACATGTGAGATTTGAAGCAAGGCTCTTCCTCTGTCTCCTAGGCTTAAAAGAAGAATTCCACGACGTTCTTTTATTCCCTAAGAGAGTATATGTACATTATGGGTTGTTATTCTCCGAGCTCCTGCTGACTAAAAATGAGAAAATGCAGTTCTGCAACAGCACTGCTGACAGCAGTGCAGCTTCTTTATGTAGCATTGTCAAACCACCTCATCTCTGACAGGGCCAGGTATTTGCTAAGCAGGTCTCACTCGGTGTGTGAAGCCTTTTTTAATGGGCAGAAACCTCTGTTAGAGAGCTAACATGTGAACCCAGATTTGTGGGTATTTACATTGTTTCTACATGTCAAAATCTGTATGTGAATGCTGTATTAATCTAGTCTAAGAGTAAAAAAGGGACTTACTGTATAACACCCACATAGTTTTCAACTTGCGTAGCAGTGGCAGTTCTCCAGTCCTTCTTAAATCCAATCACCAAGGTATTTGGTTTCATTCTACCCAACCCTGAGGCCTAGCAATATTAAAACACTGCTTGAGAAGGTATACACACATGTATTTACTGTAAATGAAAAATAATGGCAAAAGATAATCGAAGCAATGTTCTGGAGACACTTACAATGAGATTGCATTTCATGAATGTCCTTCATGCTCATACCCATGCAGAAAGCAGAAAGATTAGCTCTAAATCATTCCAACTATAAATGATTTTAGATGACAGAAATGTAGTTTTGCTAAATTAGCATTCATTTGCATTTCTTCTGACATGCTCTCATTAAAATGGTTCAATAACTTGGAATCAAGAGAGAGTTCAAGCACTGTTTGTATCCTCATTCTAACATAATAGCATAAAGCTCTTATCAGATTTGGAATACTCAATAGATTAACTGGGTCTGAAATCCCTTAAAACACTTCAGATATGCAGAGGAGGCATATCCTTTTAAACATACAATGTTGGGATTTTTTTGCCTTGAACTTAGGAAGTGTTGCTGTTCTCTTTGCTGTATTCTTCCCAAAAGATTACTCAAAATTAGCTGATCATGCTTTACAAGTAAAGTTTATAATCAGGAAGAACAAATGGTTTGTCAAGACATTAGATTGCCTCCAAAACTGGGTCTGGATGCTAAAACTTGAACAAGTAAGGGTTGTCAGATCTAGATTCAGCTAACCTAATTTTTACAAAAATCTAAATACTCAACATATTGGAAACCTTCAGGAGGAGACCCACAAATACACCAGCTTGTCAAGTTGTTACACTTGCCAATTTTTACTGCTAGCAAAAAGAAAACAGGTAAAAACTGTTGGAACCTTGTTGGTGTTGGGGTTTTTTTTTTGAGTAGCACTGATACATCTGCACTATTTGCATTGAAATGAATAATTGGTTGGCAGAGCAGTGCAGATGTCCTTAAGTTACAATAATTATGATGTGGCTCTCCTCTGTTTGCTGGAAGGGAATTATCTGTGGTCCAGTAGTTCACTTTGGCAATAGTGTTCAAGTAGTAATGGAAAGGAAGAGATCATCAGACTGTTAACAGTTCTCAAAAACATCAGAAGGATCTCCTACTGAGAGAATGTATAAACCCAAGATGAAGTGTCCTTGTGAGGCTTTGATAGAACAAAGGGATCTTTATTAATGATATTACATCTTGCTCAATTGTACTGTTCATTCAGCAAGTATACAAAGAACCCTGGTAGGCTACCAGTGGGTGACTGCTGCCCAGAGTATTTTAGTCAATTCCCTACTGTCTCAGTTTGCACTGATGTCTTTTCAGCAGTGTATTTTGTTCAAAGGTTGGGAATTTTCTCTACATTTTGCCTCAGTACCTGTATATTTAAATATTCATAAATGTGAGAGAGGGAGATGGAAAATATGAAAACAACGCCTCTGTGCCTTCATTAAGGCCATTTTAAATGGACTGTTGGAAATGATCTGCTGTGTTCTTAGAGTAATAGAAAAATATTGCAGAGTCTTTTGTTTAGATGGCCTTTTCTCTGTTTGCAGAAAATGTATCTTACGTATTTTCAGTCTTCAATTAATGCAAAAATATTCTCAGACATTTAATATGCTGTATAATACCAAACAATCGACTTGATTTGAAGTGTATCAAGTGTTGGCTGCAAAGATATTTAAATGTTGCCCTGTAGCTGCCTCTCTTTTTTTTGTTTTCATAATAATATTTTGCTCATTTAGGAGGGAATCAGTCTGCCTTGTCTCATACTTCCATAGCCTAGAACGAGACATCTTTATGAAATAACCTGTAATATAATATACATGTACCCCAGAATGCCCTTTCTGTTTATAACATTATTCGCATACACACAGGGCTTCTTAACAAGTAAACAGTAATGCTTTACATGAAGGGATGCTTTGATGTAACACTCATCTGTGTGTTCTGTAAACAAAAAGCTTACTTGAAGTAGACTTTTGACTCCATCTCTGAAGCTGTCAGCTGCCACTGCTGTATAAAAGGCTTTTCTTTTGTTCTTTGTGAGCCAAGCCTGCTTTTTTGCCATGCCACTGTTCATCTCCTTAACACACAGCTTGCGTGGTCCCTGCATGATACAATAAAATACTATTAAGAAGGCTTTGTATTATACATCACACAATGATTCTGAAGGAGTTACATAGTCTGCTATGGGAGCAAATGAAGAGAGTCAGAAAAATGCATTTCCAAAAAGGGTCTGCAGAGATTCAGCCCTTTGAAAAGAACTGTGCAGCTACCATAATTCACATTCTGTTCAAGAGGGCTGAGGCTGATAATGATACTTAAATATAGTGATTTTGACAGAAAGAAGGACTACTATGGATTGTAACATCTTAGAAAAATATCTAAGGTACAATAAAGCATCCTGGTGTGAATAAGGTCCTTCCCTCACTTTACTATGTAAACAAGTCTCAGCAGATCTAAATACGTACAGTTATACTCCTTTCTGCTAATAGTAAGAGAAAAGGGTTGTTGCTGTACAATTAAACATGCAAATGCCTGTGTCACCAGGTTCTTCCAGTGGTCATCTGATAATTTAGTGAGACAAAAATCCAATGCATTCAACTCTGGGGCCTCCAGGGTAAGAATGTAGACCTGTTGGAGTGAGTCCAGAGAAGGGCTAAGAGTATGATCAAGGGGCTGGAACACATATCCTATGAACACAGGCTGAGAGAGCTGGGGTTGTTCAGTCTGGAGAAGAAAAGGCTCCGGGGAGATTTACTGTAGTCTTTTAATACCTTAAGCATGGCTACAAGAAATCTGGAGAGGGACTTTTTACAAGGGCATGTAGTGATAGGACAAGGGGCGATGGCTTTAAACTAAAAGAGGGAGATTTAGATTAGTTCAAGATTCCTCTACTGTGAGGATAGTGAGACACTGGCACAGGGTGCCCAGAGAGGCTGCCCTATCCCTGGCAGTGTTCGAAGGCCAGGTTGGATGGGGCTTGGAGCAACCTGATCTAGAGGAAGGTGTCCCTGTCTGTAGCAGGGTGTTGGAACTGGATGAGCTTTAAAGTCCCTTCCAACCCAAACTATTCTAAATCCTATACTTTCCAAACCCCAATGCTGCAAATCAGTGACAAAGCTGAAAATAAGATCTTGGGTAACTGGACTCTTGCACTATAATCCTTTAAGTTGTTTTTGTGTTTTGGGGTTTTTCTGTTTTTTTTTTGTTGGGTTTCTTTTTTTTTAGTTGTTTTTGTTGGATTGGGTTTTTAAACCCTTGCTGTGTCTGTTTAAAAACCCCAAACCAATCTTTCCTTACGATGCTTTATTTTTTTTCAAACTGGTTTTGGTCCATCTACTATGAACTCTGAAATACATCTCAATGAGGCATTTGCCAGCAGGCTCTGTATCAGCTGATGGCTTTCTTGTCAAGACTTATGACAAAATTAATTCTTAATGCAAATCTCTTTCCTGGTCTGCGCTGCTGCCCGTCAGCACCAGTGAGAACATTGTGTGCTGAGTGACAGTGGAGTGTGTGATGGAGATCTGCAGCACCCACTGGTGCTGGATTTTCAGTTTTATATGAGTTGACCTTACCGTGTACACTTCACAGCAGATGCACAGCCCGTTGTTCTTTGTGAAAGTATGTGTAATGTCTAGCAGAGCAGGCCTGATCATAGGAGCTCCTGTTAGTGCTATGCACTGGGGTCTGTTAAGAGGAAAAAAGAGGTTGTATTTACTTGGGTGATGTACTCATTCAGAATAAGCCATTCTGCTGTTCACTGGAAATCTTACCTGAAGTTTTTCACATGATCTTCCACTGTAGTTAATGCCAGAGCGCTGTCTAAGGCATTAACATAGTAAAGAGCCTGTGTAGAAGAGCCCCAGTTTACATCTGCATATAGTAAAGATAAAGAATACATATTAAACCTTGGGATTTTTCCCTGTACAAAGATCAGCAATCATGTTATATGTGATCCAAAGCAGGGCATGTTTTCCCATGCTTCACAGATACAGAACTATCATTTTGTGTTTCATAATAAATAGGTTTGCTCATGTGATGCAAAAACAAACATGCAAATAAATAATTTCATGCTTTATGTAAAAATTGGAGAGAATGTTCTTGTTCTGCTTAGAAACTGTTTTCTTCTCTGTTCCATTAACTTTGCATCATTCTCCCGTGTATCATGTATTTGCTGTGGGATTTCAGGAAGGTCAAATTAGACCAGTAGGATGAACACTGCTAGGTCAAATTAGCTCTGTTCTATTAAGGTCTAAAATTGTTATTGAAAACCCTTTTTGACATACACATATTTTCTCATTATTGTGCAGTTGTTTGGTGGATGGAGACAGATAAGAAACAGCTTTCCATGCTTTGAGATCTGTATGAATGCAGCTCAAGTCCCATTATGCTAAGATACAAAGCTAATTTTGCAAGTGGAGGTTTGTGTATAGGTCATCTTATCTAAGTGCTGAGCAAAAGTCGCTGTCTTAGAGAGCAGGAGATAGATAGCTTTTGTACAGTGTCTTTAGTGACTTTGACCAAGCTTTAAGCTGCTACTTGGCAGCAAGGACACTGGTAATATCGTAGGAAAGGGTCGATACCCTCAAATGCTTTTGACAACTGTCTTGTCACAGGTGCTTTCTTGTACAGCTGATGATATTTACAGCAAGAGAACCATAGACCATCCCATTGGGTATGAGAGCACAGATAGTGCAGCAATATACACAGAAAAGAGTAACACAAGCTGAGACCAGTTGTTGCTGTCCCAAGCTAGGAGCAATGAAAGCACATCTTTTGCTGGGAAACTTGCCTCTTTTATTTGTATTATTCTTTTGTCTACTGTAGAAGTAATTCAGATGGTTAGCACTGAAATCTGGACCTGGGTTAGTTTTGTCCTAGATATGGATAACCACTCTGTCTAATCTTGCATTGGAGTTGTATTGGCACACAGATTTATGAGGACAGCTCCTGTGATCTGCTGAGCTACTAAGCAGTTTTTTTCCGGTAGTAAAGTGTGCCCATCGTTCTTGATTTACTGAGGAATCGTAAGGAGGAGCTGGAGGATGATCAGTTCATGATTAGTTCAGCTTGCATTTTTGTTGTAGAATGGGAAGCAGGTTTGCATTTTGAGTGAGGCCCCCAGATAAGTCAGCTAAGAACAGCGAAATTCAGGTGTGTGGATGAAAAAAAATTATGAGTGATGCTCAAGTAAAAGCCCAAATGTAGTGGAAACATGGTAGAAATAAACCTGTATGCTGCAATGCTTATACAACCCCCTGAACCATACTTGAAGGCTCTGTTAAACAGGCAAAATTCACCATACTATCATCTTAATCTGTATTATATACATTGGGATATAATGGGATATAAAGAAAGTACTTAAGAAAAAGTAATATCTTATTCTTTAAGCAGAACTAATTTCTGTAAAATTCAGTCTGGCTGTATAACACATACACAAAACAATAGTGATCTGTGCCCTTACCTGGTTTCTTGTATGTTACATAAATATACAGAAAAAGCTCAATGGCATAAGTGATGACAGCTGCCCACCAGTTGATGACAAACATGACACCACAGCACAAGAGGGCTCCAAAGAGTGACACCCACATGTTATAATATCTGAATGCAGGTCTCCAGCCTGTTTAAAGAGAATTGAGGAAATTGGAAGAGCATAAAATGCATAGATCAAATGGTGATCCACTGATTCTTTTGCATATACAAACCCATGTGCAATTTCTTTCTGGCTCTGTCAGAAGGGGTGGGAGTGGTATGTACAAATTCTTGGGCACTGTATAAACAGATACTTTCAGTTGTTTGCTGATGTAGATTTCTATACATATGAAGTACTGGGTCTTACAAGGTTTTTACTACAAACCTTTTCCAACTGCATTGTCCAGCCTCGCTTTGAGTAGCCATTCTGTATTATGTATTTTTTTTTTTGAGTAGCCATTCTGTTTTATGTATTTTTTTTTGCCAAATTAAAGCTCACTGGTTCAGAACTGAAAATAGATTTTCCCGTAACTCAAGGTAATTGGCTACTGTGCCCTTTTGATGCATATACGTAAAACTTCTTAAAGGGAGTTAGCGCTTGCTGAGAGGAGAGTTTTATCCCAATACCATAAGTGCACCTGCCTTAAACTTGGAAATTGCCTGGCCTCACTGCAGAAAAATAAAATCATTTGCAATTGACTTTAAAAAGACATTATTCCTGCTGCTCTTCAGCTGCAGTACTGAATCCATCCCCTGCTAGCAATTAAAATGGTGAGGCAAGCAGTGAGCCTCCATGGGTTGCAGGTCTCTGCCAGGTGTTCTGAAGATCAGACTCTTTGGAGAAGGGAAAAAACACAGAAGAGGCAAGAAGAGGCTAAGCAACCCTATCTTGGATCATCTTTGTAATGAGGGAATGGGAGGGTCCTGCTGTGAAGAAATTTGCTGTCCTGCAGCCTTGCAATTATGATAATCTATCACTGTGAATTGGCAGAACATAGCTGGAGGAAATGAGAAAAGAAAAATGGCTGCAGCTTTGTCTGAAATGTTAAGTAGTGGCAGAGTAGAGTCGGATGCACGCAGATAAAGTCCACAGAGGTAATTTTTACTCGGCTCCAAGGCTGTGTGGAGCAGATCTGCAGTTGTTCAGCTGTGCAAGTAATTAGCAGAAGTGTTCATCTTTTCTGCCCTGTGAACAAATGGCAGTGTGCAGATCTATAGGAAGGAAGCTGATGGAGGTGTTAATGTCACTACTGCAGTTTCTTCACACTGGAAGTCAAAAATGTATTCCTCACTCCTTGAATTGAATAATTGATTCACAATGGCAGGAAATTGTCTTTCCTGTGTGCTAAAACCAGTGTTGCTCAGATGATTGACTTTAGTCCTTAAGGTGTCACCCTTCATTCATGAAGATAGAATCATAGACTCACAGATGATGAGAATTAATCTGCTGTGGTGATGCACAAGCCTGAAGCCAGTATGTTCCTTTGGTGCACAAATGTGCTAGCGTTGAACAGGACCTCATTACACCTCACCTTAAAATTCTGCTACTATCAATTGCAGAGCTCTGCTGATGCTTTTTGGTGGTTCTACGTGTTCCCTTCCAGACAGTCTCCCTTCTAATGCAATTACTGTTCTTATGAACCTTCCTGTAAACTTCACTGTAGCTTTGGAGAAGAGCATAACAGGTCCCCAGTATACCTTGCTTGCTTTATGTGGCTAGAGTTGGCATAGGTTTTTATCCACCCACATTGTGTGATAGTGAGGAGGTAAAAACACCCTGAGGAGGAACTTTGCTGCTGCAGTGGGATCCACCAAAGTCTTTTTCATCCTTCACAACTGTAAGGAATGTAAGGACTAGAGCTATTATTTTTTATCTTTTGGACATAAATAAAATCTCACCATATTCCATGAGAGCAGTAAAACCTCAGATCACATAGCTTAGGTATTTTACTGGGACTGCAGCTTTCTCTGACATACAGTCAAAACCTTGCAGACATCAGGCTGTGAGGCCAACATCTAAATCACTGGTGAATGCAGACTTACTCACCTGGAGATTTTGCGTATGAGGCGTGAAAGCAGGAGAAATTAATCAAAGCATATGAAGCCAGGAAGAAATTGGAGATGATGGGAGCAATGGTATTCAGTTCAGCTGCAAGACAGACAGACACAAGTGAGACATAGGCACCAGTTCCCTAGACTGTGGGTAGCTTTTTCCTGATGATGTATTGAATCTGTCAGATTTTTGGGCACTGTCAGAATTTGTCTTCCAGAAACAGCTTGGGTATTTTCCTGAGGTACCAATTTAAGGCCACCTTGATGTATCTTCATTCATATTGAGTAGTGTCTGCTGATGCTGAATTTAATAATATGATGTGATGTGCAAAGTTGTACTCAATAGTGTGATTCTACAGACTGCCTCTTAATGATGTAGACTTGGTGTAAATTTCAGAATTAATTCATTTTTAATTGAGAGGACAGTTGCATTTTACAAAAGACACAGAGTTAAAACTTACTGTTTGGCCTTTTAAATGGCAATATGAATTTTCTATGCTAAACTTCCCATTTGCTTCATGTCACACAGTCTGAGTTTCAAATCTTGGAAAAATTAATCTTAAAAGTCCCCTAAATATGACAGCAGGGATTTTCTACCACCACTGCTGGCAAACTGGGATTTGCTTTGGGGCTGTGTGGAAGGCTTGGCGGAGTAGGCTTGCTAATTAGCTCGGAATTACCTTAGAGCTTTGTGCAGTACAAACTGGAAAACTCTTTTCAAAGTTGGTGACTTTGCCTTATGTGTTACAGTTCTAAGCACTGCCCTCTTCCAGTGAGGTCAGGAATTGCGCCTATTCTGCACCTTTGAAAATGAGGCTGTGGTGGCATTACTAGAGATGTTACTAGACTGCTGTTTTGGGTATTTTTTGTCCTATTTAAGAATAATGAAATTGCTACCAAGGCTTTGAATGTGCTTGGGTTTATGTCAGGGATTACCTGACTGTAAGTTTTTCCAACTGTAGCATTAAATTATCAGTTCATACCATTTCAGAGCATGAGATCATAGTGGTTGTGTAACAATATACAGACCAATCAGAATGAATGCCATAGCGATCACGAAAGTGAGAACATATCCTCTGATGGGCTCGTTGTTTTTTCCATATCCTTTGGCAAAGAATTGGAGTCCTGTGTAGACGTTGTCCTTGCAAAGAGCCTGGTAGACAAACCAGAACTTAATTCTGTTAGGCAGTGCTTTCTTGCAGCAGAAGTTGTTTGCTGTCTGAGAATGACAGTTTGCTAAGCTTTTGCTAAACAAAAATTAAGACTATCTTAGTGCTTCAAGTACGGCTACTGCTATGGCATATAAACATTCAAAGAAGGTGATATCCTACTATTTTATTATATGGTGGGAAAACAGAATCACAGCCATTCCATGTTTATTCAGTGCTTTAAAGAAAAGATCAATTGAATAGCTAAATAGAATTTAAATTGGGGAAAACTGAAGTACGAATCGGTGGTTTGGTGTAAGTTGTGCAGATTATCTTTCTGTCCCATGCCCTCTGTTCCCATTCTGTCCACATTGCTGCTGCCCACACAGCTTCTGGACAGCCTGTTTGAACTTATCTGCCAGCACCTGAATTTTATGGGCCTGAGGGCTCCTGCATATTGCTGGCACTCCTGTGCTTACAGGATGGTTTTCTGTAAGAAGATAGAAGTGATCCTGAAAGTATCCTTGAAACTATCTATAACAAACACAGATATATCCTGTAGCAAAGCTGAGCTTTGACCAAAGGAACATTATCACCCTATGAGGGTGATAAGACTTGCCTATTTCTGTAAAAGAACATTCTACATACTGTTTTCCATGCCTCTTCCTTGCAAGTCTGCAAGTGTTGTTTAAACATATATCACATTTGGCACATAGGCTTCAACTAAATTGTATGTATTTGAAGTAAAACTGAGTAAAATTCAATGGATAATTTAATTTTACCTGGAAAACTTTGGGTGCACTGACAAGAGATGCTAGAGCTGATGACAGAGTAGCAGAAAAGATGCCAGCTGTGATGAGAGGACCAAAACCAGACACCATGCTCATCACCTTTAAGCAAAATAATGAGGAGAATAGTCAGGCTTGCATTTGGATACACCTTTTGACCACAGACCCATTTAAGTACTCAGTTTCTACATGTCTCTGCTTTTCACACTTCTAAATTCAGTATGCTATAAATCAGCTGTGAAGTAGGGAAATACTATTCCTGTTTTAGTAAAAAGCAATGGAGGCACAGCCAAATTTTTGTACAGGCATACAGCTGTCTGCTGGAGCAGATGAGTACTCTCTGAGATTTTCTCACCTCCTTTACTAACTGGTTGCTGTAAATATCAGCCTTTACCTGATGGGTAAATAGCTTGTAGCAAGAAGTGTAAATGGAAATGGCAGGAAAAAGCACCAAAGTATAAAATATGGTTGGATGCCCTTGCTTTGGTTTTGTGGTTTGGTTTTTTTCTTGATTATTTAACGTGGCTAAAGAAGAGAGAGAATGCCTGAAAGTACTGGCTTAGCAGTAGTGCTGGATACAGTAATGAGGCCTCCCTTAGGCCTCCCAGAGGGGCTGCACTGGCCTCTGCAACTACTGAATCAAAAGGGTTGTTGAGAAACACCAGACAAGAAAGCTAAAAGATGAAGTGGACAGCTGTGATTGCCAGATGCTTTTTGGTGCATAGGAAGTACTCCAGGAAAGAAACCAGTTAATCCTGCAGATCTGTAAGATGAAGACATACTGGTTTTCTGGCTTTAGTTTGGCAAAGATAAATGCACAAAGTTAAAATTGTTTGGCTGTAGGGAGGTCACCTGTTTTAAGGATCACTGCGGGCCTAAGCAGCTGAACTGAGGTGGGAGTGGGCACTACAAATGATAAAGAAAGGAAGGAAAAGCAGTCTATGGCAGGGGCAGCATATCCCTTTTAAGGTGGTTACCCAGCCCTGTCATTTAGCAGAGCCAGCTGGGAAGAAAGTAAGTGGCTTTAAACACTGCAAATGACTACTTGAAAAGCAAGTGCAGGTGGGTGGTGAGCTCTTCTCGAAGGCCCTGAAGCACAGGGGCTGAACAGACATCTGGGGTTGTCAGGCTGTAGAAGAACTGCTTTACTTTGATGCTTTGCCTAAGCTTTATTTTGAAGAATAGGAATGGCAGATAGTCTCTCTCTGGCCTAGCAGAAAGATCCCTTTACTTCTCATTTGATTTTTCACTCAACTATTTTTGGATACTTTTTTTTTTTTTTTTGAAGTCAGAACTCTATTTTTTGTACTGTGGCACAAACGTTTAACAGTGACCGCAGCACCCCTGAGTTAAAATCGCATCCATGTGTAAAGAGCAGTGAGATGAGTTGCTCATCTAACAGGAGCTCTGAGGTCTCTGTTAAGTCTAGATTTTGAGTATGAAGATGTTACAACATACACTGCGGGATGGTACTTGTTGAAAGAGAAGGTAAAGATCTTACCACAGTACTGGTAAGGCTAGTGATGGGCAGCATGAAGGTAATGTGAAATGCAGGGGACTTTTCCCTTTGATTATTCCTATAGATTTTTACTTTTTTTTAGACAGAAGTGGATGCCCTGTTGCACTTAGTTGTCAGGAAACAATGTTTTTTCATGTTTGTATTTATAATCATAAGCAATACATGAATATATATGTATTATCTCCTTAAAACCTGAAAATTATTCATCAGCCCATAATCACATGGCTGACTTGCACATCTGGAAAAATCATAGCCTAGGCCACAGGCAGATGAACCATTGCAGCTCATTCCAAGTACAACTGTATCATTGATGTTCCCAGTTGCATCTCGTACAACGCAGGAGGCTGTGGAAACAATGATATTTTATTATTTTCCTTCCTTGTGACATCAAATGAATATTCTTGGCACATTTTGACTTTTAGTCTGCACACATTTTGTACAACTGCTACCATAGTCTCATTCCAAAGACCAACATTTCATGTTGGGTAGAGATTATTTCGTCTAGTGTGGCTTAATTTCTCAAGTTATCTGTAAGCAAATGTTTACTTCTATTACTTTCAAAATAAACAGCCAGTTGACTAATGAGAGCTAGCAGATATCTGAGACTAGAGAACCAGACACAGATCAATAATAAATTAACTGACACAGAAGTATATTGTCTGCCTGTGACCATTTTTACACGTGCCAGTATTCAGAAAAAACAGGTCAGTGAGGGCCTTAGGTATAGACACTTCTTTGTTTAACAAGGACACACAGTTGCCCAGATCCTCACCTGTTCAAGTTGTCATAGCCCTACTGATATCAGAATGGTTAAAAAAAACTTTAAACAGGAGGAATTACCTATATTCTTTTTGGGGTTATTAATATTTATGTTGTCTTTTTCTGCTTCCCACCAGAAGAATCATACGGAGTTAACTTAGAGCGTTAATCTTAACATCTTTAGTGGCCAAAACATAAATTTATGTGGTATCTTCAAATGTGAAAAAAATGTTGCTATTGAGTCCCAAAGTAATTATTACCTGCTTAGCAAACCAATATGCAAACAGAAACAAAAAACATCAAACTATTGCACTGAAAAATGAACAGTTCTGAAGTTGAAATACAGCTATGGCCTGTGAGAACAGAACAGTGCATTAACACAGATTTATAATAGAAAATGAAGAATGACTACGTCAGCTTTAATTACAGGCAAAATTTAGATCCAGATAATGCAATAACCTGAGCTGCAGCTTGACTCGAGTACAAGAGCCACAAAAGTCAGGAAGACTTTCGATTCATCTCACAGAAAAGGGAGTTCCCCGCAGGGCTTTCATGCAGCATTGAGGTATTTGCTCATAAGGAAGCGTGTAATTTACAACACTGTTTCTTACTGAACTACTAAAATAGGAAAAAAAAACCCAGCTTTTTCTTGAACAGAGATTTATTGTATCCTTGTAATGAGAATTTAATTGCATGTTCCTCCAACACAGTTCATGGCTTCAGTACAGGTCTCCATTTTACTTTTGTGTCCGTTCTGTTGCATCACATTCTAACATTGTAAAGCACCTAATAATATAGTGCCTCTACTTTAAGATAGGCAGTTGATTTCTTTGATGTATAACATACAAACTATGTGTTGTCCTGTTATTCATGAGTGCTCATTAAGACGAGTGAGAACAAAGTAAAAGCCATGTGAATTTTCAGGGTGAATGAGGAGCAAAAGATCGACAGGTTGATCAGAGGTTCCTTTAATCTTTACTATATTCATGGATACTATATGCTAGTGGCCTTTGTCACTAAATCTTTTGCAATTAATGCAAAAGTAACAATACAAATTATACGAAAGTCCAGCTGCCAAACAGGAACTTCTGTTTCTGCTGCTTGCCCCCTAGTGTTTTTACCTACAGTAAAATCAAAACAACTATTTCTCTAAATAGTAAACCCACAAGATGAAAAAGCACAGAGCTTAATCGTTCATTTCCTTACCAGGCTTTCAAACTTTAACTGTATAAATTAAGACATGAAGCAGAGATTCTGTACTTACCTACACATATAGCAACGCCAATGTAAGCAACTGTTGTAATAACAATGGCCAGCATTGTTCCTTTGGGTATCGCACTTTGAGGATCCTGAAAACAAAGTAGTGATCCAGAAAACACTGTGAGGCTGTATGCTGCAGTCTGATTGCATTTGCATGCTAGGGAGTCCTGCCACACTATGAGTTGAAGATACCTTTATCAGATTTTTAAATAAGTAGGAATTTATTGAGCTGAAAAATAATTGCAAAGTCACTTACTTCAGCTGCATAAGACCTCTTACCCTCAGATCATGGTAACATTAATTTACACAGTTCTGAGGTGCATGTCTTAGGTCATTCTTTTTGTGGAGCCTCATGCTGCAATCTTAAACACTGCAGCATTAAATCTTAACTTCTTGCAGCTTAACAACTTTTAAATTTTATCAATAATTAAACACATATTTAATATGCTGTTAGCACTGCTCCAAAACCCACTGAAGTTAGGAAGACTGGCTGTGTCTATAAGCAGGCTTTGGACCAGTTCACTGCTTGAATGTGTAGTGGCTACAGAAGCGTGTACATAGCTGTTCATAATGAATTCTAGAGGAAGTTTGATTGGTAAATGTTACACTTTTTAAATACTTCTTAGCTTGTCTTTTAGATTTCTGAAGAGGCTGGTTAATTTAATTAGATCTGTCTACTGCATCTAAACATGCTCAGTGGGGAATCTGCAGCCTGGAGGACTTGGTAATAGGAATCCACTTATTGCCAGACTGAAACAACTGCAGACAGGCAATGGGAGAACTGCTTCCCTTGGTCCGCTCAGCCTCTTTCAAATAGCTTATGAAGGAAATACTGCTGGTCTGGGAGTTTGCTGTGTGTAGAGAGCACTGTACATAGCAAAAGAATTATTTTCATTTGATAAAAGGATGGAGATTGTGTGAGGCTGATTCAGTCTCACTTGTCAGAAGTACAATGTTTTGGGTTTTTTAAATAAAAAATGAAATCTCATAGATGCTCTTAGTAACTCAGTTTTTACACATTTCTCTCTGCTCTGTTTCAAAAGCAGTCCTCTGAAAACAAAGGGGATAAGGTGTGCAACTCAGGGTGAGGAAGAGAAACGGAACTGACAGTCAGGGTTGGTAGGATCTAGTGAACTTGATTACTGTGCCACTACAGAAATAACAGACCTTTGGTTGAATCCCCAAGTTGTACAAGACAATGTGTCTGTATGAAAAAACCAAATAAGTTAATTTGACCTGCTGGGGTTATCTAGATGTAAGCTACAACTTTTTGGTGACTTTATTTTTCTTTGTGTGTGTTTCTGTTTGTTTGGCTTTTGTCGTTGTATTTTTTTTTAGTATTAGATTGCAAGACTTGAGTTATGGATACCCCTGGTGCCTTTCTGAACTTCTTGTAATGGTATGAAGTATTGCCTCACATTTACTGGGGATTTTTTACCCAGTGTTTCACTGAACTTTGAATTACTTCAGCTTTGCGTTTAGCTTCAAACACTCTGCATTAAAAACACTTTGGAAAGTCATAAAAACTAGAGGGCACTCAAAGGTAAAACTAAATTGCTGTCTCTAATTTAGCTGTATGTTTAAATATTGGAAATATCATCTTACCACTGCTGTACAGCAAGAGGAGAGTGGGCACCTGGCAGAATGACCACAGCAAGAGAATTGGGCACCTTTGGACCTCTTTTTCCCTTCCTCTTTGACTCCTTTTTTTGTCACATCTGCAAACCAGCAGCTTTTCCTTTGAGCAGTGGTAGTGACATGGGATTGGGACATACTTGCTTTCATTACATGCTCTGTTTGCTCTGCCCTTGCTATGACCCTGAATAGAAAAAGCCAATCTCTGCTGATTCTTGTGAGTACAAATGTGGGCTTTACAGGTATGCTTTTTGGGTGATGCTATAGGATATTTTCTAAGAGTGCCAAGAGATACACATGTGATTTCTCTTATGTAGTGTGCTGCTAATGGATCATTAATAATATATTATTACAGGTTATTGAAACATGTTTTTAAATGATACAGCAACCCAACTCTAAATGCAGTAATTTCTGTAAATAGCCATAAGGCATTATTAGAGAAAACATGAACTGTTTTTTTTAAATAAGAAACCAGGTACTTTTAAAAGGAGAGTTTTGCTTCCCAGAATAAGACATGATTTTAAACTGAATACAGTGTTGATTCATAATTTGTTTTCTTGTTCTTTGTTCAGCCTACAGCTAGTATTGTGAAGATAATGAAATACATACTTTCAGATCTCCTGAGATATTTGCTCCTGCAAGAATGCCAGTGGCAGCTGGGAAAAAGATGGCAAACACTGAGAAAAATCCTTCTCCACTTCTGAAACCTGGTCCAAAGTTTTCTGCAAATATGGATGCTGCAAATATAGGTGAAAATGAAACATATCACCATGATTTGATTCTAAAGTTCCTTAACAAAGGAGGTGAATAAGCTAGTCTTTCATGCCTGGACAACTGGGTTTGAAGCTGTCTCTTATCATAAGCCAAGTGAATTTGATTTCCTTAGTCTGTTCCCCAGTAGGATGTGCTTGTCTGCATCTCAGAGCTATAGATCTGTACTGAAGTGACAGGAGTGTCACTACATCACTTGCACTTAGCTCTGTGGAAAGGTTTGTCTGTGCTCCGCTGATATATAAATGACTCAAGCTGCAGCTAACTGTGCTGTCAGCTTCAGCAGCAGAGAGACAGACTCAAAATTAAAGATGAAATAAAGTTCCTTGGTTTGCAAGCTTACTTAAACTCGGGTATAAGGTGCTGAC
This sequence comes from Agapornis roseicollis, assembly GCA_002631895.1. Taxonomy (NCBI): domain Eukaryota; kingdom Metazoa; phylum Chordata; class Aves; order Psittaciformes; family Psittacidae; genus Agapornis; species Agapornis roseicollis. The sequence goes on from NDXB01016525.1 coordinate 96,003, forward strand.
CTTGTGACCTTTTTCAATGGAATCCTTAACTTGGTATGAAGCCAAAAAGAATGCAGACTTACTATTTTATGATAGACAGTGAGGTTACTTGCCTTGGTAATTGAAAAAGCCTCTTGCCTTCTTTTCATTGTTGGTAGGAATGATTGTGCCAATAAAGAAGTTTGCAATGGCAACAAGGAGAACAATTAGAAGAATAACTTGAGCCTATTAATAGAAACAAAAACATGTTCCTTATTATTTTAATTTGCATTGGCTATGGAGATGACTTTGTAGAAAGTTATCTGCATGTGTTCCCCATGACAGATTGCTAATTTCTGTAGTTTTTTTAAGTACCAGGCACCAAGATAGCTGAATCAGCTAATGAAAACAGCAGATTTTACTAGGAGGCTATATAAATATATGAAATAAATAGTTATAATTTAATTTTATGTTAGTTGCCTTACAAGAAAAGGCAAAATAAAATAGCTAATGCATTGCTATCAAGTGTAAGACATTTTTATATTGTTATAAAATTTGGTTGCAGTGGGTTGTCACTTCAAGGATTATAATATCTAATTATTTTTCTGATCTCTTTTACAAGTAGTTCTAGTCTTCATCACAGCAAAATGTAAAAATAAGGGTGCTATTCTGTACCTGATTTCGATAGCTGTATTTCACCCTCTAAAGTATTTCCGTTTTGAACTTTTCTTTTTGCAGGTGAAGGAATAACAGAAATCATTAGTGGTTAAGGAGTGGATACCAAATAGTGATCCTCTGCTGAGTAGAGTGAATACAGTTGGGTGATTACAGTGGTAAAACCATATATTGTTTTTACTACTATTCTGTCAAGCTGCATCAAAAATAAGGGCAAAAGGGGCACTTACCCAAGACACTAAATGATGCCATGAATTATAAAAATCAATATAATCAAGCTGTCAGCAGAACACAGACTTTCTCTTCCTTTCTAAATGTATGCACAGGGAAGAGCATGAAGTAATTGTGCTTTCATTGAAATCAATAATTAAACTACTATTGCTTCTAGAAAGATTAAGCATAAACTGAAACAGTGCTTTTTAAAATTCCACATGTTGTGTACCATTCCTCACACACAAATTCTTTACACTATTCTAATATACTGCTTTTATGTACTTTTAAAGGTTTACCTTTGCTTCCCATTCCATGCCAGCAACAGAGATGCCGAGAAGACAGACAACAGTTATGGTACCTATAATTCGGATGTCATTGGACTCATCTACCATCAGTGTATCACTCTCCTGAAACAGTAATAAATGTTATTAGAACCAGTCTTTCTCTGCCCTACTGGTGGGATCAGGTAATAAGGTGAAATAGAAAGCAGTGAGCTGTCAAAGTTTCTGAGATCTGTGAAACCAAGTGTTTGGATTTTGTGTTTTGGCTGGCTCTTCACAGCTGGGGTTATTTGGCTGCCTAATTAGGTGTCTGTTCCTTTTCCGATTTTGAGGTTCTTGTTGAGAAATGTGTGAAATATATTCATAAGGTAGAAATAATGGAGAAGCACTCTGTGGCATGTTTAGACAGACTAGCTTCTTCCTTGCTAAAGATGTCCCTCAAGCCTCAGCTAAAGTACCACCACTTAAATCTATTATATAAACAAACCAAACAAGCAAAACTCAAACAAAAACCTAGAAATCATAGAATCATAAAATAGTTAGGGTTGGAAAGGACCTTAAGATCATCTAGTTCCATCCCCCCGCCATGGGCAGGGAAATAAAGCCCCCCTCAAAAAAACCCAACCCCAACCCCTCCAAAACCCAAAAATCTCAAGCAACAAAAAAATCCTCCACAAAACAACCCCCCCCAATTTAGTTATATACATGAAACATATACATTTACCTTAAGAAGTTCTACAACTGTTTCAGCAAATCCAACTACATACATAGCAACTGCCACTGCATTCGCAAATGCAAAGATAAGTCCTATAGATCCACCAAACTCTGGGCCTAGACTTCTGGAGATCAAATAGTATGCTCCACCTGCAGACAGAAATGATTGCTATTTCAGCACAACTGAATGTTCAGGTTCTGCTCATTTTTCTCACATAAATAATACCTCAGGAATCTCTGCTTTTAGCCTAACAAACATAACCATTATTTGCCCTGTAGTAATAGAAAACACTGATTAAAAAAAGGAATTTGCTTTGTACTTATTCTGCCTCCAGACCCTTCTGTATGCCCTTCTATTGCAAAAAATCTTTTATTAGCATGGGAAACCAGACCTTCAAATAATTTTTCATGATACATAATATAGTAACACAGCAGAAAGAACCTTACTTTCAGACAGATTCTGACTTACTTGGATCTATCCCAATGTTAGCATGAAAGGTCATATTCTGTGGTACATTGTTAAAGCTCTTCTATAGTGATACAGTGAATCTTTTTTGCATAAGTGGATAATAGATTTTTTGCATGAAACACCATAAATGGAGCATATTACTTTGTCATTTAATTATTTCATCTTATCTCACTTTATTATCAGGAAGTGTTTAAGATTATATACATTCTAATTTACTGTTAATCCATTGAAAGAGATCACTCATTTATTTATTATTGCTTTGCCTATAAGTTATCTCAATTTCTTTTCTCTTTTCCTAATCCAAATCTGCAGATTTTTTATTTTTCATGAGATCATATTACTTACCTCCTCTTACTACTCCATTAGTGCAAATGGCAGACATGGAGATACCTGTTAATGTTGTTACTACTACACTCAGACCAATAACTATGATTCCAAGACCTGAAAGATCCGAAAAAGAAAGTGTATTCAAGTATATTCAAATACCTGTTTTTCTTAAATGACGTAGTAAGAACTTGCCTTTTCCCAGAGAGACTAGAGCAGACCAGTTATAACTTTAAGGATCTGAAATGCACTAAACCTTTTTTTCATAAAATACCTGACGTGCACTTTCCCAGCAAAATTATTTGCTCATCTTCCAAGGAGTGACTGAAATGTAAGGTGTTTTATAAAGAAGGCATTAAATTGAAGGTATCCACTGATCTGCATCAGTCTTTAAAATGAGAGGAAGAGATGCCTCGGGCGCAGTTTGTCCAAGGATGTCCAACCTGAAATGCTCTGAAGACCCACTGAAAGGTAAGAAAAGAACTTGAAAACCCAGAAGCTGTCTCTCAGCAGTAGGCAGGAACATCTGAAACGTACTTCACAGACTGAACTGAAATGTGGGGTTATTAAAAGTGACAACTCAGACATGCCATAGGTTGTGATTAGAAATGGCTAGAATTGTTACCTTCTGGTTGCTTTAGTGGTACCATTTGGTTTATCATCCTTCTGGTTTGCCTCATACGAAAATAATACATAAAGACCTTTGGGGGCTTGAAAGCATTAGTAACCCTAAGATTTTTACCTCCACGGATAAACCCATTAGTTGCTATTGCAGAAGTTGACAACCCAGTAATTGAGGTTACCATCGTAGCGAGAAGAATTATGATTACTCCAAGACCTGTCAGTAATAAGAAGATAAAATATTTTACTCATGTTCCATGATTCCTACAAATCATTCTCTTTAAATTGAATTTTCAGGCCAGAATTAGAGCAATAAACTGGAAAGATGGTTTGTTGACCACTTGCAGTTTCAGAACATTTCCAATGAGTTCATGTCACAGTAGTAAATCATTCCCATCAGTGTTGAAGCAGTGATTCTTTCTGAGAGGAATACCCTAGCCAAAGGGTCTCATGATTTTTGAAGGCTGGAAGAAATGAGCAAGCAAGTGTCCCTTGGCATAGATGCTTGTATCTCCTTTTAATATACTTCTAGGCTGTTTAAGTGTAGAGATCAACACATTAACCTCAGCTCTTGTAAGACTACTGCTGTCTTTCATCAGTTAGATATTGAATCAGAGTAAGACTGACTGTATAGTTTCATAGAAAATGAGGACAAAGAGTCTTATCAGGTAGAGAGACTAGACCTGAATACGAGCCTTTTATGTCCTTACATGCCAAGCTATCAAGTGCTGTGCTTCCCCACTCATCTCCCTCTTCCCTTGCAAAAAAGTAATTTTACTCTTAACACAAGATAAACATAATGAAGATGGCAATATTGTTTAACAGGTGACCTGTAATATATAATCTTAGAGTCTTATTTTTATATATATTTTTTTAGCTAATATCACTAAATTATATCATTAAACAGAAATAACCAAACACCTGAAGATCAGTGATAGGTGATTAGTGAGTTGAGTTTCAGTCTGAGTAGCGTCTGACCCAGCTGAGCTGGGTTTCAGTCTGAGTAAGGTCTGAAATCTGAGTGTTTCCAGTCTTTGGCTACATAGTCAGGTTTCTGTTAACTTTATGAAACTGTGCTAGAAATGGGTGGAAGGTGCCTAGTATGATTTTGAATCATAGAAACATTGGTTAGAAGTGACTTCTGAAGGTCTGTAACAGCCTGCCAGTCACAGCAGAGCTATTGCCAACACAGGGTTAAATCAGTGATGACTGGGTAGCTGGATCTTGAAAACCTCCATGAACAAAGATCCCACAGCTTCTTTGGATTACTTGCTCCAGGGCTATACTACCTGCCCAGTGAAAAATATTTCCTTGTGTACAAACTGGATATCCCAAGCTGCAATTGCAGCCATTGCTTCTGTTACATTTTCTGGCACTACCAAGGAGTGTTTTGGAACTACAGAGCCAAATACTTTCTTGTTCCAAGCCAGGTGAAGAAATAACATGACTTTTTCCTCTTAAATTTATTTCTTCTATTCCCATTTCTATCTATGCAAGAAGAGAAAAAAAAAAATTGGAACAGTTACAGTTTGGTGTCAAATATGGAATCAGTTCTTAGTTTTATCTAAACTTATTAATACTTATGCAATAGCTGTCTTGTTTCCATAAGATACATAGGTCTTCAGTGTGGAACTAAGATCATACACTGCTTATAGCAATACTTATTGACCAGAGCTTGTCCAACTTAAAACCGTAATCCTGCAACTACGAAACATATTGCTTTATCTGCTCTATTTCTACCTTCTGGCTTCCAGATCAGATTCCTTACTTTGATTCATACTGGATGTTGCATCCTAAGGAGATTTTTCCAGGATTTTCTATTATATTTCACAATTCATGTTGTTTGTATTATATATGCTTCATAGGGTCAGATATTCTCCTAATTTGATGAGTTACAGCTGCTTGGGAAGGATTTAATGTTAATTAAAAAAAATATTTTAACATTTATGAAAACAAGTGCGTAAAATAAAGTGACTTGACCAAAATGTCATTGTAATCTAACATAATGTGACAGAATTGTAATATTCAGGGTCAGAGTTTTGGTTAACAGAAACTTTATGGTTTTTCCTGCCTTTTCCTACCGTTCCATGTACAAGTACAAATACAGACTTTGGAGAGTCCTCAGATTAGGTGGACATACCTCACTAGTTTTGAACCCAAAACCTTGTCAGGACCATACTGTCCTTCTTTTTCCAGCTGGTGATAGGTGGAGAACCTTGTTGGAATGTTACATTTTTTTTTCCCTTGTAAGAGCTTTTACCCAAGACAGCCCATCAGGATATGGAAATAATTGGGTTTTCTCTCTTTGGCCCTCAAATGATAGGGATATAAATGGTGCCCAGATGGTGGTTTAACTGACTCATTTAATTTCCATGTTAGTAGCATTACCTAGTGAAATCCCTGAGCCTTTGTGATGATGAGCTTCCATCACTTTTCTCCTTAAGCAGCTTGACTAGAGACTTAAAGCTCATTGCTTATAAGACATTCAGAAAATGCATTGAGAAATTATTCAAATGAAATTTGATGTCTCATTTTCGGAAGTAAAGTTAACCTCCTTACATAAGGCATGCAATTTTAAATGGCAGCAGCAGAGCAATAAGCCATAAGAAAGGAGAGCCTGCTTATCAATGAATTAAAATGGTGAAATTAAATGTGAAAGCAGAAAGGCTGTAACTGATGTTGGTGCAAATTAATGTTAAAATCTGATTAAAGTTTAGGTTGAAAACCTAAGTCATATGGCTGCTAAGTAAGTTGTTTGAAAATGAATTACTCCTGCCTATGGCTATTCTCACACCTCAAAACAAAGTAATACTTCTTGATGATCTCAATAAGTTACTAAACTGCCCTTAAAAACTAATTTTGCATGAAACCCCAGAGCAAAATCTTGGCAATATTAGGATGCAGAATTTTCATGGTAAGGCATATCCTTATGAGTGCCCTGGGCTATACGCTCTCATTTGGTATGCATCATAAAATCAGCAAGCCCCCCTTTGTCAGGCACAGTGCTAGAGCCACGCATGGAGCACTGCAGAAGTAATAAAGTTCTTCCACTTAGTTTTGGATGTTCTATTGGTTTGGTTTTTGCTTTGGTGTTGAGGGGTTTTATTGTTTTTGTTTTGTTTTGTTTTTTTTTTTTAAAAAAAAAACATGGATGTCTCTGTAAGTTTGTACCTGGATTATTTTTCTTAATAAGCATTTTATTTATTTTTCTTTTTAAAAGCTCCATCTTGCTTAAGTGAAACTTCTTGTAAAGTTGCTGTGTTTTGTTGGAAATGAGTTCAACCATGCAGAATTCTGGAGATGTTTTGATTCAGTGTTTCATTTCACTTCCATTAACAAGGAAGTGAATGATATTTATATACAATCTGAGTTTGAGCACTGAGTTTGATCCGAGACCCTGCAAGACCAAGCAATGTTAATGGCCTGAGGCTAGAGTTTGGACTTTAGCTCGAGTCTACTTAATATTTACATTATGTGAGAATCCAGAGTGGAATACTTGCCATCCACCCTTTTAATTGCTGGTTTTTATAGCATTTGGGTGCTAGTCAAAGATTAGGGCCCATTATTCTAGACTGTATTATCATGTAACACAGAGTGACACTGCTACCGCAGCAAAGATGCAGCACACAATGAAGTGTACATAGTTATGTGAAAACTGTAGCAGAGCTTTTAAAACTTAGTGTTTCATAATAGAGTAGTATCTAGTGCTGTGCTAGAGTTAAAAATAACAAACTCCTGATGAGATGAGACCTCCTTCCAGTTCTGTTTTCATCTTTGCTGAGAGGTGTGAAGAAGTGTTGTTTTTAATATGTAGATGACAAGGTTTGGGATTCACAGATAAGCTAAGTGTGAACTCTTAAAGGTTAATTTTGTACATAGATATTAGGAATTGGCCCTAGTTGTGAGGTTTACATCTGTTACAGGATCTAAATACAAATTTCAGTAAAGCTTAGAAATACTCAAATGTGATGATCATATGCATAGTTAACAGACCCATGCCTCTAAGCAGTAATTTGGCTGTGAGTCTGGAAAATTCCAATAGTTTGGAGGATTAACATCTTTTACCCTGGCAAGCATTTGAAAACATTATTTAGTTCAACATGCAAATGCACATCTTGGATTATATATTAATCATGATCATGTATAGTTTATCCTCTTTATCCCTTTCACTGTTGAAAATGATATTAAATTAGATACATACCAATTCCTGCTTGACCTACAATCCAGGAAAGCCGAATAAAAAGCATCACACCCCAAATGTTAAGCATACATCTTACCTAGGTTTTAAATAAAAAAATTGCATTAGTGCAATGTTAAAAGTAGTGTTAACAACCAGAAGGGTAGTAGCTTGCTTTGCAGGCTTTTAAAAAGCACCCCAACATCCCTGAAGTCTGTCTCCCTCCCACTTCTTAAAAGGTCTTGGTGTTGCAAAACTAATCTTGATGTTTTTCTTCTATTTCCTTTAGAAATGCAGGTAAGTTTCTCACCAGCACACCCTTCACCCATCCAAACTTGACAAATCCTGTTTTGTTTTCTTCTTCCTTGCTGACTGCTGTCTCATCCCCAGCGGTGCTTTCTCCATTGGCCACTCTTTCAACTGAGCCGGTGCTCACAGCTATGTTCTGAAGAATCACACAGAAAACAAATACAGTTTTGTGCCAAGCAGAGCACACCTGGCTGCATAAGAAAGGCATGGAATAAAGGAATTTCAATGAAGATCAGATTTTACTGTCTTTGAAGAAGAGTGCTATATTCTGCTCACACCAGACATAAGCAGGTGGGCTTGCTAACAGCAAGGAAATATTTAAGAATCGCTTAAAGAGTAAATACATTATTATCTGATACTAAATTGTGAACTGTATTCAACATATATGTCATGTTGATATGTTAGTACAGCATCTAGCATAGCGATGGTCTTGTGGTTGGCCTTTATATGCTGCTGCAAAAGTTTATGAATAATGCTAAGTGTAGAGATAGAGATAATTGCTCACTAGCAAAGAGAGACCAAGCCGAGTGCTGTATGGCAAAGTTATGTAATGAACTGTGATGCTTTCTGTTGAATGAAGTACAAACATAATTGCAGCAGCAAATAGTACCATAGTCTTGAAAACAGAGAAATGATAGTGAAATGAGTAAATAATGCAGTAAATCAAAAATTATTTTTGTGGTTTATCCAATTCTAGTATAACCATAGTAGATAGGTTTAAGAATTGCCACATCTGTGGTGTAACCAGAATAAATAGCCCAGAATTTTAGATTGTTCACATGCAGTTACAGACATAAATTTATTTTCTCTTCAGCTCTACTGCCTCAGAATCTTTGAGGCAATTTAGCATCATGATATGTTTCTTGTGGCTTGAATTAGAAATCATTCATGGGTCTGTGTTTGATACCTGTCATCATTGTTGCTTAATGGGAGGGGGATTTGGGTTAGTGTTTTGTTTTTGGTTTGTGTTTTCTTTTTTTAATACAAAGTTCTGACTGGTTTTGCAAGGAGGTTAGGAACTGCCAGGTATTGTCTGGGTCCTCTACAAAGACCTTAAGGAATGACCATGTACTTTGCTATAGTCTGCAGACAGTCAGGAGTGTGTGTCACTTCTGGAAAGGTATCAAGGTGCTTTTAGGGTTTAGAAGGGGATGAAGATACCTCTGGGTTAACCAAACAAGTGGAGGAAGGGAAATATATGTGACTCTGTGAAAAATATGAAATTTTTTTCCTCTTGTTTAATCTTCAAGGCTGTTTCTATATTTTGTCCATGGACTGAAAAATCAACAAACCAAAACCAGACATAAGGACCAACTGTATATGATGCTTATGCTAATATTTGGCATTCCCCCTCATGAAGCAGGTTCTAGTCACTATGATGCAAGGTTATGGAATGCCTTTGACACAGTAAATCCAGGATTGTGCTCACAAATGAGAAGTAAGTGACTGGATAATACATTTTGACATGGATTAAACTTGATGCCTATGTCCCTTTTGGATCTAAGGGAAATGGGAATATGAGATCTACTGAAAGCTGTGGCTTTGAGTGCCTCAATTACTCAAATAATTTGACAGTTCTTACCCTAAAATAATAACGGCTGTGTTTGCTTAAATAGAGTAAATTATTAAGTGAGTTAAGGAAGATAAGCAGAATAATGTGAGGTTTTTTTGCTACAGTGGTTAGAATTCTAAAAAAGGGGAGAGGGTTGGTCTTTGTACTTGAAACAAGTCATTTCCTATGTAGTTTGAATTAATTTGTGCTCTCTATGCCATTATCATAAATTATGGCCTTAAACCTTCCATAAATGCATTTTAAATTGGTGTGCTTCAGTGAATGATTGGTTATTTACCAGGCAGCTCTACCTGTGCTACTCATGCATTAAGGATGTGGAATAAAAGTGACAGAGCATTTTGAAAAGCCACCAAAATAAAAAGTTAACTGTTGTCTTTAAAATTAAAAATGAATTCCTTCCTTGTTTCTGAACAATTTAGTCTTCATCTCTCCTGGGGTTAAAGATGGTGAGCTCAGCAAGTGTCCATAACAAGTGTGGAGAATAGCCAGAATGAAGAAAGGTTAGATTATTTCTTATGTAGGATAAATATTAAGCCCATGTAATTATCAGCAGCCGTCAGCTGTGAAATAGTACTTAGATAATTTTTTAGGAATTTAATTGGTGATTTGTGGCTTAATATGTGTACAAAAATGACATGTCTTGCTAAAAGATGACACAAATTTGATGCCAGCAGTGTGAACTGGATATTTGAAGTTCTTTTCAGCCTGCTTTATGTTCTGACATTGAAAAATTCTATATTAACAAAGTATATTAAATATTAATATTTATCTTCTGATGTTAAGACCAGCATCAAGGCACAATTGGAATGCTTACGTGATGTTTAGCAATCCAAAGTCAAGCATACATTGCTTCTTATCAGAATCTGGTTATGGGCTTGGACAGGACAGTTGTCAAAGTTTTGAGTTTCAAAAAAGCTTGAAGTGAAGGGGATGGGATTGCCTTGGGATATGGTATAGTAAGCCCAGATTTTAGTGTTAAGTAAAAAGAAATAAAGCATCTTCTCCAGAACTTTGTCTTGGGTTATTAGTCTGGGTTATTATAGCTCCCATACATACCCAGTGTGGCATTTCATCCCCTCCTTAGTGATGGCTAGAGAGCTTGCTGCATGTTGGGACTGGTGGATAGGCATCTCATCCAGCTGCATGTAATGCTATTGCCTCTTGATGGAAACTCAAGCTTTTCATACCATCTTGATTCCCTTCCTTACAAATCTACTATTTAGTGACCACATGCTTATTTATTCTTCAGAACAAGCTCTGTAGCCCAAAGTGATTTGTCCAAGGTCATGAGGTGAGTCCATAGGACAGCCAGGAATAAACTCCAGCCATGGTAATGGTGGGTCATTTGTTCCAGTGCTGTGGTTAGCAGCACAGCGGGTTGCCAGTGTAGCAAAAATCCCATTACCTCTGACATTCACCTTCCTATTTTGTGAGGCATAAGATTATCCTTCTTTAAGCTGGATATTGGGAAAAGTCAGAATGACCAAGCTAGATGATGCTCTTTTCCCTAACAACCCCAACCTGTGAAGGAATTTATCATTCATTTTATTCTGGGATGGAATCTGCCTTCTTTTTAATCTTCTCTAAGTGAAAGTCTTAAAAAAAAAAAAAGCAAATTTATCTAATCTTTTTAAAAATAAACCACTGAGAGATGCAACAGCAAACCCCCTTAATATTCTAATAATAGTTAAAACTGAAAATCCCTTAATATGCTAATGGTCAGTACACATTCATTCAGCATTATGTTCAAAGGCAATGCACTATTTTTCTCCCCTCTGGCTACTACTAAAGTAAATTATTTCTATGAGAGGAAGTTTCTTCTGGGCATGACAATGTGTTTAGTGTCTTGAGTAGCAGCTTATACATCTGCAAATGAGTAGGGATACCAAATTTGTATTCCTTCCTTTTCACATCCACTTTGCATTCAGTTTTGGAAATAAATGGTGACCCAGGTAACCTGTTTCTCCTTTCTATGTAAGCCATATTAGACAGGTCTGCGGAGACCTTCATTTAAACAAGTCAGGCCCAAACTAGGAATCTGTCCTAATAAGATCATAAAGAATCAGGTCCTACTTTCTTAATGGCTATTTTTTGCTTGATTTCATTATTTTATATTAAACCTCCTTAGGACAGGTGAATTTCCAGAGAACTGGAGTTTGAACAAGATATGGACCAGCACCCAAAAATCAGATGCTTGTACAAATTATTCTGATCTCAGAAGTATGAGTGGAATGGTGATAAGAGTGTGTTTTCTCTGGAGATTTCTTATTTCGCTCTTACCCAACACAGAAAAAGTTACAGGGTTTTTTTGCTGCATATTAACACTTCTAGTCTGAGGTGATCTCTCTCTTTCCAGCCCTGCCCTGACAAATGCAAGATTAAGAACCTCATGAATGGTTTGATATTAGTTCTGTAAGTGTATCCTGTGTCTCTCCCCTACTTTTTACAGAAAACTTGGTCTTGTGGCTTGAGGTGGAAGAGTCTAATTTTACCAAAATCAGTAGAGGATCATGTTATTTCACTGTTATGCAGTAAGTTTTTTAATAGTTTAACTGTTTCAAAGTGCTTAATCTAGTTTTTCTTGTCCCCACAAGTTCTTATTACAGGGTGACAAAAGTGAGGATTATCATGAGAAAGGACATGTTTTGGTATTTCATTATTCATTTACTGTATGTGTCTTTTTGGAAAAAAAGTCAAGCAAACAGGAGGAGTCTGCTAAGGGGAAGTTTTTTCCATAAAACCCATTGGTCATATGCATCAATAGTAAAATCCTACATTGTATTAACCAAAAGTAGGTCCACTCAGAAGAGGAGAGGAGAAACACACCTAGAAAATCTTTCAAAGTCAGGTTAGCCAGTTGTATCCTGTTCAGCAGTTCTCTCTGTATGTTTCACATGGATATTGTCCCATCTGTTATATGAACAAAGTCTAAACAGCTCTTCTGTGTAATAGACAAGAAGGAATTTAGCCAAATTATTTCTTCATAAATGCTTTCTATGTGGTCATTCAAGAGACTCCTCAGATTTTCTCCAAATTCACTGGTAAAGTGAGCATGAAGGCCTAAATTCATTAACTGAATCAGTACTTGGAAACTGTTGCCTGCTATCCCTTTTCTGAGCAAACACTTCAACCTCAACGCCCTTGTTCTGGATTCTTTCTTGCTGTTTGAATGGTTCATTACAGCAATAAGCAGGTAGTGCTCTGGATTTCTGATTAGTTTAAATTCCATTTATTGCACATAATTTTTTTATAATATCCAAATACATTTATAAAAAGATTAAAACTGAGGAATCTATGAAATGTTATGCATTGATGTTAAAGTCAAGTTCAGGGTAAGTGTGAATTGTGTAACTTGGTTAGATTATGAATTGATATTCATCATCTGCCATTGTAACTATGTGAAACAGACGAAATTCAGTAGTTCTATACATTTAGGCAAGATTAAGCTATGATTTCCTGTTAATCAAGTACATTACTATCACCTTGTAATAACAATCTTTGCTTTGAGCAGGGTACAGGGTAGAAAACATACTGCAGCTACCAAAGGAAATATGGTAAGTGATTACCTGTAATTTTTCTCTTGGGCAAGGTCCATGAATTTAAGGACTTTTTCATATTAATAAACAGAATTAACAGCCTGGAAATGGAATAGAGAAAATTTGTGTCTTTCCACTTACCTTTGCCAGTTGTTCATGAATTTCTAATAAGCTTGGTCTGCTGAGCTTATTCCCACTGACACTGCCGGTGTTTCTATAATAATCAATTTTGGGAACCGGGTCCATTGTGTTATGGCCAAAAGTTTGTAGGTAATACATTTTATTGTGAGTATCATAGGGATGTAAGCTAGCTTCTGTTTTCTCCCCATTTTGAAGAAAGTTGTCATATAATTCTCTTTTTCCTGGTCTGTAACTGATTCTCAGTCTGTTATGTGCTTCATCAGTAAAAGATGTTTCTTCATAATGTGGTGGGTCAGAGCCCACATCCTCTTGGGATGTTTCATTGTTATCATGGCTTTCATTAATTATGTTAACTTGAAACCGATTTGCATTTGGATCCAAAAATACATTTGGCGAATTATTCATCGACATCTTAAGGGATGCTGTGGTTTTAGGTCAGTGATCCGTTTACTTTTCTGTGGCTGTAGCTAGTTAGTTGCAGCTACAGCAAAGGGTTTAGTGCTGTTGCATATGGAATCTGTGCTCTTCAAGCAATGAAGTTCTGTGATATTTTTCTTTAAACCTCTAAGCAATCTTCCTAATGTCGTCCACTGTGTTTCTGCCATAAAAAATATAAATAAAACATTTCTATTAACTTGCACAGTTAGATATGTTTTCCACCATAAGCTCTTCCCCGCCTCATCAAATATCTGTGAGGCTGTAATCCTATGACTTGTTGAGTAAAAAACTAGTTGAGTCAGAGACTAAGTTTGTGGGGCTGTTTCCATCTATGACGGATGTGCTCAACCTCTTAATCAAACTAGCAGTAGTTTGGTACAGGCTACAAAGGAGGTAGAGGCCTAAGTTGTAAATAGGCCAAGAGCTCCTCTAGGTTCAACGTGTTCTCTGAAAACCCACAAAGGAGCAGAGTAACACAGTGAACACTGATGCAGATGGGCTTGTAATAGCCTTCATGCAATTAACACATGAATTGCAGGTGTTTTTTTCAAGACTTATTTATCAAGGAACAAAGAAAGTTGTGTGTACAAGGAGTTTCATGCATACCTTTTCCATTGTATGCAATTCAACTACAAGTCAACAACTCTATTCCATAAACATGACAGCCTAGATAAGCCTTCTTTGAGCTAGCCACCCTGCTAGGCAGTGTGGCTGCATGGTGGTGACCTCTGCTTCAGCTGGGTTGCCTCTCGATGTTCCTTGAGGCAGAGGAGCCTTTTACCAATGATAGATCTGTAGTGACACGGATACCTTGCATAACCTTGTAGTATGGTAACTTTTACAACACCATATTAAAATCATGTTTGCTAATACCTTTGAAAGTGATTCTTTAAGTGATCTCTAAATCACCCATTTGCAACAAATTGGCATAGTTGGCAGGATCCTAAATCAGGACTCATCATGCCATTTACATAAAATGGGCTTTGGACCAGATTTAAATGCATGAAATCGATTTTCAAATATAGCATTTCTTTTAATAATGCAATATTTAATTGAAGCCAGAGAAAATGTATGTTTAGTAAGCCAGAGAAAAGGATATAAGATTCCGTGAAGTCCATTTACTGTTTATGTTCCACTTAAGTATTATGATACCATGCATATTTCTCTCATAATCTTGAATTAAATTTGCATGAAAAGCTTGAATCAAATATATCTGTAAAAAAGTAACTACAAAAGCCCAAGTAAATTTCAGTAGTTACAGGATGGTGACAATTTATGAACAAGCAATTAAGATATAGCAAATTGTTCATCTTTCATGTACATGAAATTGATGAAATATGAAGTAATAAACAGAGAGCTGAAACAGATCCAAAAATAGCATTGAGCTTCCTAAATTATAATGGAGGAAAATAAATTACTATGGTAAAGTAGTAATTATTGAGAAATACTAACAATAGTCCTGGGCATTGAAAAGTTCATAGAATTTTACAGTCAATTTCACATATGTACACTCAAAAAGATTATTTGAAAGAAATCATAGCAAGTCATAGAACCACAAAGGTTGTTGGGAGCTTATCTAGTTGTCCTGGGTTCAGCTGTTAATGGTTATTTTTCTCCTTCTTAGTTGGTGCAGTGCTGTTTTGACTTTAGTCTGAGAACAATGGTGGTAACACACTGATGTTTTAGTTGTTGCTAAGTGATGCTTACCCTGATCAAGGACTTTTTCAGTCTCATGCTCTACCAGTGAGAAGGGGCACAGGAAGCAAGAAGGAAGCAAAGACAGGACCCCTGACCTGAACTAGCCAAATGGGTATTCCATACCACAGCACATCATGTCCATTATAGAAACTGAGGGGAGTCACACAGAAGGCCCAGATCGCTGCTCAGGTCAGTTGCTGGGTATCAGTCAGCAGGTGGTGAACAATTGTGTTGTGCAGCTTTTGTGTTTATTGGGGTTTTTTTCCTTCCCTTTTTAGCTTTATATTCTCTTCCCTTGTTATTTTTTATCATTATTATTATTGGTGGTAGCAGCAGTGGTTTGTGTTATACCTTAGTTACTGGACTGGTCTTCTCTCAACCTGTGGGATTAACATTCTTTTGATTCTCCTCCCCATCCCTCCAGGAGCAAGGGGAGGGAGCAATGGGGGAGTGAGTGACCGACTGGGCTTAAACCACAACAGTTCCTTGTGGGGCCCAACATGGGGCATGAAGGGTTGAGATAATGACAGATCTGACCAGAATGCGTCTAATCGTATTTGTGACAAGCATTCATTTTTTGGATTAATAGTCACTCGTCACAATATTGATTTATTTGCTCTTGGAGTTGTGTTCAGTCTCAGACTTCCATTATGTTATACCTTACTTGCACTCAGTATTTGCTGGTTTAGTGTTTATCAGCTTTGGGACCTGGGCTAAGGTTCTCATTTTGCTGTACTTTATGATAATAGCTTGTAATACAATAGAATTATTGATCATAAAACTGGTCTGGCATGCGTTCTTGGCATGGCCATCACCTCTATGCCATGGGAAGCATATAATAAGAATTGTTAACAATTACACCTCTTTTTTTTCCTCCCTTGGAGGGTCAATCTATTTCAGGAGACATCCTCTCACATCCTTTGCTCCCCACCAGGCCATTTACAGCAGCATTTGAGAATGTTAAAGATTTTGGATATTCTTTTAATGCCCTTGAAACCAGCCTGCTCCTTTTGCTGGGAACTAGCATGTTGCTGCATATGTTTTACCTGTGGCTATAGCACCTCAAGAACACCTGATCGTGTCTGATCTCAGAAGCTAAGCAGTGTTGGGCTTGGGTCTTGTCTAAGGTTAAACTGTCTAAGAGTACCACCAAGAGATCTTCCCTGAGGCTGGACAGTCATGAGTGGCAGGGTGATTTTATGGGCAAGCATCTGGGCCAGTGGGCCCTTCCAGTGCTTTGGAAGTTCACCCCTGAACAACTGCAAAATCCATAAAAACTAGTAAAACACTTAGACAAGGTGTCCTGTTGTCCTGGCAATACCAGAGAGGGACAACTCACTGCAATGTGCTGTGGCTTGTCCTACACCTATCAGAGCTCTCTTCTGTAAGGAGGACGTAAAAGATGTCTCTGAATCTGATGGTAAAACAACAGACAATGTGGCTGCCCCATCCCAAGCAACAAGCACAACGGCTGGGCTTAAACCAGTCTAACCTCCCACTGGTCTAACCTCCCACTCAAAACAGAGGGAACATTGAATGTAAATCAGCTTACTTAGAGCTTTTAGCAATCAGGTCTTGACGTCCTCCAAGGACAGATTCCTCAACCTGCCTTGTCAGCCTATTATAATACTTAATTGTCCTCAAAATGGGTTTGGTTTTAGGTGTTTTTTGTGTATATTCAGTCAGAACCACCTGTGTGTCACTCTATCATCATCATCTTTCTCTCTCCTTATGTGCACTTCAGTAAAGACCAAGGTTCTACCTTTTCAGTAACCTCCTTGTAAGTACAGTGGGGCTGCTTAGGTTCCCCTAATGCCTTTTCTTGTGCTTAAACAAGCCCCATTTCCTTATAGGGCAAATACTCCTACCCCTGACCATCTTGGTGGCCCTCAATCAGACACACACAAGTTTATCAATATCTTGGAAGTAAAGGCAGGGAAGGGCAGGACAGGTAGACAAACTTAGCGTCTGTAGAGGGGAATGATTGCTTTTCCTGATCTACTGGCTATGGTCCTGTTAACACAGCCCAGGACACTGTTCACCTTCATTGCTCCCAGGCAAGGTGCTGACTCCTCTGTCGCATGCTGGTCACCAGGTCCCTTCCGAGAGAGTTACTCCCTCCCAGTAAGACCCCAGCCTGTACAGTGCAGGGGTTGAGTCTGATTTGCATTTGTCCTTGGGGAATGTCATGAGATTGCTGTTGGCCTGTTCTTCCAGCCTTTCTAGGTCCCTCTGAGTGGCAGCCCGTAGAAAAGTGAACGTGTGATAGCTGTGCAATCTGCTTCTCACCTTCATTTTCCCACACAGCCCCCTCAAAAAAGCAAGCAAACAAAAGCCCAAAAGCAAAAGGGGTACTTATATTTAAGGCCTTTAGTAGGTTAAGTACCTTTGCAGCAACTTACAAGGATGGCCTAGGTGGCTTTGAAATAAGCTGTTGAAACAATGGAAATCCATACATCTTGAAACATGCTTCTAAACATGCTTCTAAGGAGGATAAGGGAGTGTGATTATATAGACCTTTATAACTCAGTAGGAGTCCAGGTCTGTTCAAACTGACTAAAACAGAGCATGCTAAGGCACTGAAACTCTGCAAGTGTACGTAAAACCAGAAAGTTTTAGAAACAAGAGTTATCTGTATAAAGGAATATATGAATTCAAAATCTGGTTAAATAAGTTCATTAGAGGCATTTGCTTAAAGTTTTGTGTTTTCACAAGAGGTTGGACTAGATGACACCTCCCCCCCCCCGTCCCAAGACTTTTTCCAATCTAAATTTCTCAATAATTTAGTGAAATGCATTTGGCCATTTGCACTGGATGATAAAATACTGCCTCAGTAGCTACACCTCAGCAATGTACATGTTCAATAAAATCACATCTCAAAATAAATTTCAACAGCTGATAATCGAATGTCCTCCATCTCCAGTATGAGATATAGCTAAAGCATATTTTCTGGCTACTTCCATCAGCTACATATAGTATTCTGCTGTCACCTCTCTGCTATGATACCACTTTCTACACCCTTCATATTCATGTTTGTTTTCTTGTTAAATATTTTGTAAACCTCACAGCAACATGTTACATTTATTTAGTTTATTTTACTTCTGTTGGATTTGGATAATCAATATTACTTTTACTACTACTACACATTTTTGATCATAGACAGTAGTCTGCTTCCTTCAGCCTTTTAAAGTTGCAAGGAAGTATTTCATCTTCAAGCATGAAGGAACAAAACCAAATCTGTTGTCATTAGGGTCAGCGAAAGTAGGTTTGTTTCCATCTCCATGACTGAATGAAACCCTGATTCTTTGATGACACTAGGCTTTTTGCTACCAAGCAAAATGATTCTGTAATTTCACTATTTTATTTCCATAATATTACTATTCTGTTAGGAAAAGAAAAGCCTCTTACCTTTCTGTGGTTCTTGAAAATAATACTTTGATTTTCACCCTGTATTTCCAGAGGTGTTTCAACTGTTATTTGCCATTAATTTTGTGTTGAGCATTCTAGCATTATGCATAAATAATCAAGTTTACCTTATTCAGGATAATTTAACTTACCATCAATCCTGTGCTTTTAAGGAAGGACAGTCTGCCTCTTTTATTCATGTGTATAGCGTGTCCCTGTCTTTGAGGTATTACAGACTCTGCCTTATTGGCCAGATTTTTCTCCTGCTTAATATACTGAATAGACTGTCCAATCCCTCTTGTTCGAAACATTTCTGGATGGTGATTTAGAGAGCCATTCTAGTTTGTTAACTATTAACCAGCAAATGTTCCTATCCATTACAATTACTGGGTTTATGGTATTGCAAAATTTCTAAGGGGGACTGAAAATACTTTAGTTATCTCCATTTCCCTCCCAGCTATGCCTCATCTGTGCACAGATAATGATCTCTCTATTTTTTAGTTCTGTGTATATAATAATGGAGATAATAAGAGTTCAGGCTTCTGCTCAAAGATTTTTATGCAGAAGAGATTCCAGAGAATTCAGTGGATCAGTCATTGGTGGGTCACCTTGTCCTACGTCGTGCAGTTTTAAACCATTTGCACCTAACCCTGTTTGAAGTTTTACTCTGTAGATTTAAGGGAAACCTTTGAAAAAGTATGTTTTGTGTATTCCTACTGGGAAGGCTGACTCCCTTGTCTTTTCAGGGTGCAGAGGAAGATGGGCAGGGAATGATAAAGCTTTCTATTCCTAAGAGAATTCGATAATTGCTTCCAGGAACAGACTGGGTTAAGAACAAAAGTAGTACAGCAGTATTGGGGTTCTTTGGGTATGTTTGCTGTGTAGTTTAGAGATAACCAAACTATATTTAACCCAGATAACATAAATACCTTTAGGACTCTAACCTGACAGCACAGAGCTCGGCTGTGCTGATTAGGTGCATGGAAAAAGAATGGCAGTGTCAGGTCTCTGTAGTGGATGATCCTATCCAGCATTAACAGGTCACATGAATCAGTGTATTGATACCTACCTTTGATGTTGCAGTTAGATTAACTAAGATAAATGTAACATACTGAATCTCTGAGGATCTGGCATTTTTTCTTACACAGAATCTGAAACAGGTTAAAAGCTCTTACATTCACAAAACTGTTTTATAATTCAAATGGACTAGTGTAGATTAGCGTTGGCTGTTCCTCTCTCATATTCTTCAGACCACCGATTCATGTCCTTCCCTGTACAATCAAGTATTTCATGTTCCAAATGGCAATTGAGGTCTTCTCTTCCACTGTCTGCCCCTGCTTAGTATACAGGTCAAAGGGACAATATGTATTTTTCAGAATGCAAAAGAAACCAATTGCTTTAACTGATCTTGTCTTTGCTCCTCTTTGCAAACAGAGTTGTTTAGCAAAAGTGACTGCTTAAAATTCTAATGCCACCTTCTTAAAATCTGAATTGAATTTGTGTCAAGTACTGTCAGACTTGCTAAACAGCTGTGTATGTGAGGGTGACCTTGAATACCCAGATTTGGGTCTCTGCTTTCACTTCTGCCTTGATAGAAGCTCCTACAACTGATTCTTCAGTTTGACAGTCCAGATCATACCCTGTGCACAGTTACAGGAGCATAAATAGAAGAACCAACTGTGGTGAGAGGCTGGAGAGTACAGAGATCTCCAGTCAGCTCTAGACCTGTGCCCCTCTCAGGCCTATATGTGAGTGTTCAGCATGACTCTCTCTGCTTTGGCCTTGCCAAGCTACTGCAGTTACTACTGAGAGCTGTAAACCAGACAGATTAAGCTTGAGTTTCAACTGAATCTTCTTCCATAATGAAGTGGAGTAAAAAAAGTGCCATGCTTTGACCAATTCAGACTGTGAGAATTTACCTAACATTCACTTTTTCTTTTACCACTGTAGTGTTGGTTCAGAATGGAGGTCTAAGCAGCTAATATATGTTGTATTGCAGAATATTTGTAGAATCAAAAACTTCCTTGATGACGTTTGTTTGCCTTCCACTAATTTCTTTTGCTTTCTGTTGCTGTAGAGTAGGAGAAGGGAGACCTATCAAAAAATACTCTCATATGAGCTACTCACTGTTTGCAGAGGACCACATCAAGTTTCATACAGGAGAAGCAATGTACACTTTCCTTATAAACAGTCACTAGTACAGCACCTGCTCTTCTTGGAAGGTGAGAGGTGAGTTAGTTGATGTGATCTTTAGCTTTCCCATTAGTTCCTTGTTGAAGGAAGTGCATAGAACAGCCCTCGTTTCTTTCATCCCAGCAACATGGACGCACACCACTTGCAAGCACCTCCTCTGAGCTACAGCTAGTTGTTGTCCTCCACTTTATATTCTCAGTATAGAAGCACAGCCTGTGAACTTCAGAAAACTGTGTTAGATGAGACAGGCAAGGAATTACACTTAAGCATTCACCATTCGTGAATGTCTTTTATCCTTCACCTTTCACAGCTGATCATGAGACTCAGTAGAAAAGAGATCCTCCTCTGAAAAGGCAGGTATCATTTGATTCTGAAAATGCTTTTTGACCATGGTAACTTTCTAGTGAATTTTTTATTGTAGTATATATTTGCTGTTAACCATTTCCTATCTATCCTTTAACTGTTACTCAGACAAAAGCAACATGCAGTGCCTTTTGAGTATGCAACAAATATTTATTTAACAAAATGGATGGCACCGATGTATCTCCAAAATGCAGGTATGTATAACAAATGTAACAGCAGTTGGTTTCCAAAATGAAATCAACATCAAATATAAGGCAGGATATCCTGTGAGTTTTCATGCAAGCGCATAATCGAATGTTCCTTTATCCAGCCCCTCAACTTCATCTTCCCATGTAGATGAAGGCATACTACTGTAGGGGTCTAACAGAATTTTGAAGCATCTGATAATTAGAA
Organism: Agapornis roseicollis; assembly: GCA_002631895.1. Taxonomy (NCBI): domain Eukaryota; kingdom Metazoa; phylum Chordata; class Aves; order Psittaciformes; family Psittacidae; genus Agapornis; species Agapornis roseicollis. Next base: position 117,484 of record NDXB01016525.1, read on the forward strand.
GTCCCAAGAAAACACACAAGATCCCCACAAAGGCAAAGCCAGTTTTTTGTTCTAAAGTCAGAGAGAAGGCAGACATTTCGTTGACACTCATGCTGGCTGAACTGTTGCTGCAGTAATTACTGGTCATCATTGGGTATCACATCCTGGTGACTCTGTGGGATTTTCACCTTTATTGCTTCTTTGCCTGCATAAAAAAATAGAATAATTTGGGTTGGATTTGAATGGGGTGTGTATATCTGATCTGTAGCATATGAACATTTGGAAATGAAAAGCAGTTTGGACTTTAGTAATGTCCTTTTGCTTTTTCACATTTAAATTAATGTGAATTAATTTAATGTAAATTAATGTGAATTAAATTAAATTAACTTTCAGCCTCTACACACCATCCACTTACTGGCCTCTGTTATGAGACAGCAAACTCACAGCTTTCTGGCTCTCTGTCTCCTCAAAACGGAGACATTTCAGTACATGGCTGTTAGATTTGGGCACAAACCTACAAATTCTGATTTGGCAACACTCACCAAGGTCTCCACCTGGATAAATGCTGAAATGGCTTTACACCTCAGTCCTTAAACTAGTTAAACTTGGATTGACCTCAGAGGGAATTTCAGCCAAATAATATGGTCTTTGCTTATGTAATTTAGCCTACAAAGCTAAAAAAATAAATCCAGCTTGTAAAACAAAACATTGTGTGTGCAATTTTAGTGATCTTGGGCTCCATTTTCAGAAAAATGCTGTGTGCATTTTGAGCTTGTAAGAAAGTGAGCATACTGGTAAAATTGCTCCTTCACCTTCCTCTGTGTATGTCCACTTTTGTGTATGAGGAAAACTTGGTGGGAAAAGAGATAATAGAAGGGATTTCCTTTCCCCTAAATCTTGTTCTCATTTGTTTCTTCTGCTTGGTCTTCCCCATTAAACACATACATATCTTGCCATTTTTACAGGCATAGTAAACACATGCTGCTTATGAACCTCTGGAGACTGACCCTGTGTATTATGGAGGCAAGATGTCCACCCTGCCACTGTCACCAGGAGAGCTGTGTATGTTTCCAGCCAGGAGACTTTTATTTTTGTCTTTTTAAGGAGATCTTACATATAGATTATAGGTGGTGTAGGAGTAATTTTGATTTCAGGCTTTCTATCAGATATTGAAATCACATGTTTATTTTGTCTCTATAGGCAGGAGGAGAATTGGAAGGACTGGGACATCAGAAGTGCCAAAGGACAAAGGCATTTTTATTCTAAGGATGGAGCTTGAGGGTTTTTGGCTGTTAACACCTATATAAGAAACGTGCCTCAGGGGGAAATTCTTTCTGTTAACAATTCAACTGTCTTTCCCCCAGGGAATTCCCAGTATCCGTTTATTTCTTGGCAGAGTAATTAGGCCAGTCAGAGCTGGGTGCTGCCATGGCTACACTGCTTCAGGTACTTTCACTGCCAGCCAGTTTAAAGGGAGTTCCAGTATCTCTACTCTGTACTGCAGTCATAGCTGAAAGTAGCCATATCCTGAGACAGCCTACAATTAAAAGCAACATAAAAAGTAAGAATAGGATTTGGTATTCGTAAAAGACAGAAATGGACAGAACTTTTATCTCATTTGGTGTCTCTTTTCTCACTTCAGAATTTGTGGGATTTCTGAATTTTATCCAAAATAATGAACATTTTAAAACAAGTGTTAAAAGGGCAAGACAAGTCTCTTCTTGCAATAACCCTCATTATATAAGGTATTAAATAATACAGTTTCCTATCACATTCTTTACACATTTACTACAGCATAAAACCCAATGTTCTGTTTATTCTATAGAGCTGTGTATGAGATCCTTTGTTTTATTCTTGCTGTTTTAAGCCCTGTTAAGTTGGAGAAAAGACACAGATATGGCCCATGGGAATTAGAAGTAATGTCAAAACCAATCAGTATTTACTTTTTGAAAACATATCACACATCAAGCCCACCTGCTGTACAGGTTTGTATTGGGCATACTTCCAGTGTTTCTGTTAAGTTTGACTTTCTGTAGGAAACAAATTACAGAAAGTTCAATAGCACAAATTTATGTCACAAATCAGTTATTTGAACAAGAGCCAGTTAAGGGGAAAAAAATACTTTCCAAAAGTCCTGGACACTGGGTTGTAAAAATTAAATTAAAGGCTTATAAGGGAAAATAATATTTCGACACTACCTGGGGAAGCCAGACCCAAGAAACCCCAACTGCTATCTTGAAAGACAGAGAAATCTTAGGGACAGGCTGGCCATGGAGAACCCTACATTTGAGCCAAGTCCAGAGAAATACGTATGTGTTTGAGGTGACGTTTCTTCACCATCATATTCCAAGAACATGACCTCCAGTCTTACTACTCTTGCAGGTTACACACTGAGATTAGTGGGATTTGCTTGTACGTGACTTGTCAGGAATTGTTATGGGACAGATCTCTGAGCAAAGCTTGACTGATGCTGAAACATGGACTGGTAAGAAATAGGTATGTTTGTCTTCTCTGGCAAGAGTTTGGTTAAAAGAGCTGCATCAGAAACCAGTGGCCACTTTGCTGGGGGTGGATGGGATTGGTTCTGAGAAACTCTGATACACAGCTTTGTGTTCTTCTCTTCCTTGTCCTGAATTTCAGAAATTGTAATTAAAGCCTTAAAGTTTACAAAACTTTTTGCTCTAATTACTGTGGCACCAGGACTGACCTTGAGTGCCTTTTTATTGTTTTCACATTTCAGTGCTGCATGCAGGTTCAATGTGCTCTCCCAGTTAGTCAGATATCCTTTCATTTACTGCAATGTATGTGTCAAGTTGTGAGTCAGAAGACTCTGAATACTAACTAAGATGGCCTGGATCCAGAAATCCTTGAGGATAACCTTTAGGGCAGTATGATGAGCACAGGCATTATATCAGTTAGAATCTGCAGAGTCATTTTGTAGGTGCTAGCCTCAGACTAATCTCTCTTGATGTTTTTTATAGGTCAGACTCTAGTCATCCTTTGATTCACTGCCCATATAAAAACACTGGCATAAAGAAAGGCTCCTTAACATCCTGCTGTGAAATGAAAGGCCTTTGGAGACCCTTGTGAGGCCAGAAGTAACAATCTGAGTCCTAGGGAAAATAGGAATGAGGAAAATATCTTAGCACACAGACCACTGAGGTAAGGAGAATGGAGGTATGAGCTAGGCTGGTGACTGCAGCTATGGAGGGTGAAGGGGAGCACCATGGCCACTAAATAATGTAAGGCAGATAGAAGAAAGATGATGAAATCTTTATTCTAGCAGCATCACCAGCCCAACTCTGCCAGTGTTTGTTTGGTGCGAATTGAAGATTCCAGCCCCATCTCTTTGGTGGTTTGAGTGTCACTTTTTTCAGACCTAGCTTTCACCCTTATGTTTTCAGAGATACTGAGATTAAGAAAGTATCCAGTACGTGTTAAAGGACTTCCTCAGTGATGTTTCTTGTATTTTGGGTTTCCTTCCCTCACAGAACTCACCATGGAGTTTTTTTGTAATGGCTCAGTACTGGAAATGAATACCTTAAACGTCTACTCAAGCTGGGAGCGTTCATCCTCTTGGCATGATTAAGCCTCAGGTGCCTGAAAGCTCACTTCATAAACGATAGCGTGTAACAAAATGGACCGAATCAGTTGCCATCTGTTCTCCCCTTGGATGTCTGCAGCCCAGCTGCTGGTGCATGGTCATCCTAAAGGTACTTGAAATAGCTTCAGTCCCAGGCTTGTGTGTGAGTGACAGCAAACCTGACTTAAAAGGTGTTGGTGTGGTTAGGCACATAAACAGGCATCCTCTGAGAGTTTCAGAAGCACCTTGTTTGTCCTTAACAATCTGGTCAAGGAAAGTGAACTGTATTCCAGGACTGCTGTTACAGGAATTGGGTACAGGAGGTGAAAGGGTTAGACAATGGAGAAGACGTAATGAAATAGAAATCAGCATGAATTTGGAATTCTTCTAAGGGTCTGAGCTGAGTTAATAAAACATGGCCAGAAGTCCTACAAAGCCAGCTCTATTACCACGCAGCCAATGCTCAGGTTTACACTGCTTGCCTGTATTCTCTAAATTGCTGGGGAGAAGACTATTTCTTCAGGGTAAGATTACTTAGAAAACATACAGGGAGGTATAAGATAGGAAGGCCAGGGCATGGATGTCTGGCAAATGAAGGCATGGTGAACTGTTCTGCATGGAGAGCAAATCCCCACAGAAACAGGCAGTGTTTGTGTGGCATGGTAGCTCAGGGTGCAAGCAACACTCCTCATAAACGGCATTCCCCTGCAACGCAGCAGCCAGGCAGTGACAGTTCCAGCCTTCAGACAAGCAATGGATTGCAGAAATGAAGACTGTATCCTCCGTAAACGCACAAGCCTGGAGTCTCCAGTTACAAGAGCTCCTGTGCTGTGAATTCATGTTTGTGGTCTAGGTTTAGATAATACAGAGAGGCAGGAGAATGAAACGTTCGTTCACTCGCATCATGTTTAACTTGGGAACATAGACCAGCGGTGCCTGCTTCCCCGGGGATGGAGCCTGCGGGAGGCTGAGCGCCCGCAAGGCAATTGTTGCTGGGGGCTTTCACGCACCACCTCGCTCCCACCGGCCCGGCTCCCCTGGGAGAGAGCGTTCCCGCGTCCAAGGCCCCCCGCCCCCCCCGCCGCTGCCCCCAGCGCTGCCCCCGCGGGTGCGGGCCGGGCGGTTCCGCAAGGTCAGACCCGCCGCCCCCCGCCCCGCGCCGCCCGCGCTACCAACCCGTGTCCTCCGCGCCCGCGCTGCTGCCCATGGTGGCGGTGCGCGGAGCTCCCCGCGGCTCCGGGCCCGGTTCGCCGGCGGTCGGGAGCCCAGGCTGGAGCCCCGACGGCCCGCCCGGGCTCCCCGCGCTGCGACCCCGCCGGGAGATGCTCAAACCGCCCTAAAAAACTAGACACGGCCGCTCCTGCTGTCTCCTGCTCCTCCCCGCCCGCCCCTCTCCACCGCTGTGCATCCGCGCTCCTCTCCAACCCGCCTGTGCACGGATTAAACCGGGGAGCGTGGAAACTTCCTACAAAACACTACGTGCGGCGCATCGGTAAGGGCCCGGCCGGCCGCGGGAGCAGCCCTCCTCCCCCCAGGCCGGGCAGCGCGGGCTCGGAGGCTGCATGGTGCCCGCAGGACGAGGGCTCCCGCCCGCACGGAGCCCCAAGCCCGCCACCGGTGCGGAGCGGGACCTGTAGAGCCGCGCTGGGTGCGTGTCGCCCTGTAGCGGTCACCGCGCTATCAGTGAGCGGGGTCTGCACGGCGGAGACGGGCTACTCTGCAGGGTGAGCTGAACGCCTCCGAGCCTGCACCTGCAGCGTGGCCTCGGGTCTTCCCAGGAGCTTGAACAGTAATAATGTTGGAGCATTGAGCATACGGTGACATGCGGGTGGGAGCCGGCTGGTGCGAAATTCAGACCTCGCTTTATACCTTTCATTAGCTATGCTTAGCTGATGCTGGTTGTATACTAGCGGGGCTTCCATTTGCCACAACAGCAGGTGTTTAAGGTGGATAAGGCAAAGGGATTTCTTTTCCCAAAGCGAGATCTGTATGTCACACTAACATACAGCAAATCTGTTTTAAATGATAGTGATTCCATATTTGTATGCCACCCTGGTGAATACAGCCCTGCAGGGATGCACATGGGGTAGTAGAACAGGACTGTATCATTGTGGTTTTTGAAGCAACTGTAGAGCTACTAGCAGAATTTGTTCTGTAGAAAATAATTTAAAAGCTCCACATGTTTCTTGCTAAATGCAATAACGCAGGGGTAGGTTAAAGCTTTTTCTTCCTAATATGAACTGGGAAATGGGGTTTGCATTGGCTGACATTTTAATGCCCGATCCTTCTGCTGTCTGCAGTGGGCTTCTCAGCACTGGGTAGTCTTAATAAAAAGCCTTCTCCTGCTAGTAGAAATAATGGTTAAACTGATGGTTAACTATGCACTCACTAAAGGTTATTAGTTTGATCATCTGATTTTGCAGCATCAGTCATGTCATAAACAATGTCTGGTGCTGAAATTATAAATCAAGCTAATTTTGAAGTGCCTCTCATATTTAAAGATCTATGAAGACTTTATAAATAGCTTGTTTTAAATAGTGTGAGATTGTGCTTTCAGAATATGTACATAAGGAGCCTCTCTTAAGGAGCTCCGGTTTTCCCTTTTTTAGCCCTAACCCTGATTCACCTGGGGACCACATGAAGGTCTCTCGGTGGAGGGAAACAGCTATGGTTTGGGATTTGGAGATTAACAAACACACAAAGGCTCAGAATTTCACAGTACCCCCTCAACCTAGCACAACTGTTTGGGAGAGTGACATAAACCCAGACTTTCGGGATTATTACTGATCATTGGAAAACCTTACTGAAAGTGGGTCTTGGGAGTAGTCAGGACCACTGTGTTTGCTCTGGCTAGGAATGAGGGGCAGTATTGACAGTAGAAATGCATAACCTTGGAGTGGATGCATCTTGCCTCTTCTGTCAGATTTTGGGTATGGACAGTTGGTCTTTCATTATAATTTTTCCTGGAACAGGTTTGGGGACCTTCCTCCCCATAGTTATATTATCCTTTCCTCTTGTTATTCCTGTAGGATTGAATGTTAAAGAGATTCGTTTTTTTTAACTGTGAAATAATTGCCTCTCTTGTACTATGGCATAGCAGAGGTTGGTGAAATCTTGATTATTCCTAGGAATCTGACACTCATGTGCTTTCTTAAAGACCTGACTTTTTTTTTTTTTTCATGTGTTGGAGATCTGCTTTTCATGGAAGTGAGACTGGAAAAGAAATTGGCAGCCAGCAACAGGGAATAAGCCTCCTCTTTCAGCTAGCAGTTGTCAGCAGACAAGTAGCACAGTTTGATTCTGTTCAAGATGTTACATTTTAAAATGGAAAAGGGATGGAATGGCTTAATCTTTTCATGTATTTCATTGCTTTTTCACTTGAAAGTCAAGTTTTACTCTTGGACAGGAACAGTGATTTTTTTGTAAGACAAATAAAACAGCAGTGTATGTGAAACTGTTCTGGATACATGGACAAATGATGCATTCACTACTCTTCACTTTCCATTTCTTTATCAGGCTCCATCTTCCTTGTGTTCAATGGAACAATAACTATTACTTCCACTTCAGTCATATTTGCTATGGATTTCATCCTTATTTTAAGGAGTGTTGTGTTTCCTCAAAGGAGAGCCCTTGAACAAAAATAGAGATTTTATAATTATCTAGTAATTTGGTTCATTGACCTTGCAAATTCAACTGGCCTAGTTTAAGGTTGGGCAAGACACTTAAGCCAAGTGGGTGCCAGAGTGCCAGGCAATAGGGAACTCTTAGGGATATTAGCTAGTGAATACTTTTTCATGGTTAAGCATCATCTGAGTGGTGTAAGTATCAAGGAAATTAACTATTTTGAGAGAGAAGTAACCTGCTTTTCAGTGTAGCTTTAAGCAGCTCTTTGGGTGTTCCTTCACAAGCAAATAAACTGTTCCTTCAATTGTTAGAAATTCAAAGTGGGCTGACAAGGGTAGAGTCAATGAAGAACATTGTGTACAGAAAAAATAGATCAAGTTGACCTCCCCCCCCCCCAAATGTAAGCAAGTCAAAGCAAGTTTATGAGAACATGCATCTTCATAAGGCAATAGTTTATGGAGGAGATAAAAGCAGTAACAGAGGTTACAGTGAAAGAGGGAGGATTATATATTAATTTATGTATAGATAAGAGTTGCAAGTGGGAATCATTTAATGTAATTTAGTTCAGGGTATTTACCATCTTAAGAAGGATAAAGACCTCTGTTCTAGCATGGTGGTTTTTTTTCTGTAGTGTTAAAAGATCTGAATCTCTCTCTGTGCTTGTCCAAAGACCATGCTTTTATTAGGTACTGATGGCTGTGTACAGTCCTGGGAGTCCATAGGGTACTCCTCTGGTGACTGCCAGGAATGCAGTCAGAAAAACAGGTTCTACAGAGCAGTCTCTCCGTGTTAAATATCTGAATAGGCCCACTCTTCAAATAGGAAAAGCTTAGGGATTCAGAACTGAAGAAGGTTGAGAATCGTGGCTTTTAAGTTCAGCACCCATGACTGTCAGTGTTGGGGAAGGTGGAAGAGTGTGCGCATACAGTGAAAATCAACAGTGCCACCTGGAGTGAGTGGGACAGGAGAGTTGGTCCATGAGGGGGTAAATGTCCCCAGGTGTGCCCCCAGCTCCTCCACTTCAAGGTTGGGGTAAGCCCATGGCCAGGGGGCAAAAGACTTCTAAGGCCTCTTCTCTTTAGAGATGCAGGAGGGAGCTGTTCACTCCTTGTTGTGAAGGGGGAGTGGTGGGTATGTTAGGGGCACTCAGCCTGTCGGTAGGACCACATGTGTTATGGAAGGAAGGACCAAAATGCAACTGGGTTGCTCTTATTTTTTTTTTTTTTTTTTTGTAACTTTTGGGGAAAGAGGTATGGAACGGAGG
>NDXB01016525.1:125941-151033 GCA_002631895.1 Agapornis roseicollis
TTTTTTTTTTTTTTTTTGTAACTTCAGCAGATAGAGTAATGATACGGAGGAAGAGAGGGTAATGTGATTTTTAAAACATAGGACCGTAAAAGTGCTCCCAAAAGGCTGGTGTTGTGCAGCCTTTTAGGGGTTTTAGGCTTTCAAGCTTTGGTCAAGGGTTGCAGAACACTGAAAAAAAAAAAAGAAAGAAAAAAAAAAAAAAGATGAGATTTAGGGAGATTTAAGCCTTTAGTGGGGGAAAAGGTCCCACCAGGTCAAGTGGAGCAGGTCTCCTGTGGGATGGATCCCATGCTGAGTGGGTATAGGATGCTGCACAGTTTTTCTGGTTATACACATACACCACCCAGAAGAAAAACCTCAACAGTTTCATTGCTGTAGCAGCTGTCTGCACAATCTTTTATCTGGGGTGGGCTGAGCCAGTTTGTGACTTACTCAGTATAGGGGAGGAAGGGCAGGACAGAGCAGGAAACTGGAAAGGTGTCAAATCCACTTGGGAGCGATGGAAAAAGCAATCGGTTCCTCAGTGGCAGGTGAGAAGGCTCTGGTGTGAGATGGCTGAGCTCTGCTGCAGTGAGACTGGGAGATGCCCGGCACCAGGCAGGCTGCTGCACTAGGTAGCCTGCCCTTTTGAAGTGTAAAATGGTTTGTTTTCCAAAGTTGAAAACCAGAACAATTTCTCAGACTGGAAATAAAATGTTTAATTGCAAAGAGAGTGTTTGGGGAAGACAGTGTTTGCTTTACTACAAGTCCTGTATACCTGTGTAAAAGAGGGAGCCAGTTGCAGAGTAGGGTTAATTTCCTTGTAGCACAAAGTAAAGCAGTGCAGGCTGGGAGCAGCCTTAGGCAGTGCAGACTGGTTTGGAAATACCTGTGGCTGTGCAAAAAGCAATCTTTACATGAGCTGCAAAAGTCAATTGATTTACAAAGCAAATCTGTTAAAGCAACCCTTCTCCAGCTGCACTTTCCGGAGAAGGGACAGGGTCTAGAAAATGCTAAGCACATTTAGGTACCATTGCAAACTATACAAGAAGAAATATGTGCAACACATTCACCATGCAGGCACTGTCTAGGTGAGAACAATGTCTGACTGAAAACAGTCATTTACCAAAAAAAGTTAATGGATTTAAAACATGAGGCTCAGAAATCCCATCCTCTCAAGTTCCGTACAAACTGACTTTCAAGAAGATAGAACTTCTTCACGAGTCCCACCTGATGTAAGTGTTGATGAACTGCTTTTGATCATGACTTAACTGGAACCAAGATTAAGACCCAATATGGAGATGAACCAAAACCCAATAAAAGGATGGTGATGCATATTTGGTCATTAGCAAGCTGAGAGCAATGACTTGTCAGTGAAGACTTGAGACTTCTAATTTTCTGTATGGGAAAGAATGCTGATACTTAGAACACATGTAATTGTTTTAGCTCAGTAACTACTACTTGTACAAGAGACTTCCAAGAGTAGTTCCTTTACAGATGCTTATATTTACATATATATATGCCAGAACACTTATAATATTCCATTATTCTCAACACCCTATGTAAATTAGTGCTGCCAACTCTCAGCTTGCCAAGAATATACAGCCATAATGTCATCTACCCATAACCAAGAAACACTACATTAAAGGACAACCAGAGGAATTTATTAGGACAGTAGATCAAGAACGCTTTTAACTGTTCTGTACTAAATGAAGGATCCCCTTTTAACAGGGATATTCCTCAAAGACCACATCTGTCTCCTTTAAGGACATGAGCAGAGGGGGAAGAGATGTTGGAAGCCTATATATCAAGAGATAATTTTCAAATATTCTCAGGAGGGATCGGTGTGTAACAGAAGGGGACTTCCTCAGCACAAACACAAGCACAGAGAGGTATGCTTTTTCCTTTTTTTCACTTACTATGCCATGGAGATTTTTATTATTATTTCAGTCATTTTATACACAGGAATCCTCCTAGGGAAAAGCTTAAACTTTCAACACAGTTCTGAATACCAAAGAAATCCACTTTTTAATCCCAATTCACCCATCAGCTCTCTAAAACAGCTCTTTGTGGTATTGTTCTCCCATTTTTTATTGTTCTTTGAAGTCAGATACACTGAGCGATTATGTGTGTGACTTCTGGGAAGGGATCAAGACTCCCATAAAAACCCTGACACAGGCAACCGAGGGAAACAAAATGCTGTAAATAGGAGTTGTGCTGCCAGGGGGACAGAGCAGAGCTAGTAGCACTCCTGCAGGCTTTATCCTAAACTATATCCTTATGCAGCTCTAATACAAAACACCTCTAAATTTACAAATTTGTCACTGTATGGCTTGTACAGTTACCAGTATTTATGACAAAGCCTACTGAGTGACAATTTTACTGATACAAACCTGTGTGTATGCTGGGCTGTGGTGGGTTGACCTTGCCTGGACTGGTTGCCCACCAAGCCACTTTATCATTCTCCTCCTCAGCAAGATGGGAAGGGTAGAAAATAAGATGAAAAAAACTCATGGGTCAACATAAATGCAGTTTAATAAAGCAAAAGCAAAGTTTGCATGTGGAAGCAAAGAAAAACAAGAGATTCATTCTCAACTTTCCATCAGCAGATGATGTCTGGCCACTTCCTGGGAAGCAGGGCTTTAGTTTGTGTAGCGATTGCTCTGAAAGACAAACTGTAGTAACAAACATGTTTCCTCCCTTAGCTTTTATTGCTGAGCAGACATCATATGGTATGGAATATCCTTTTAGTCAGTTAGTGTCACCTGTCCTGGCTATGTCCCCTCCCAAGATCTTGTCCATCCCCAGCCTACTGGTGAGTGGGATGTTGGAGAGATGGCCTTGATGCTGTGGAGCAGTTTTCAGCAGTAGCCAAATGCTGGTGTCTTATCAATATCTTTCTAGATACCAATACAAAGCACAGCACTATGAGGTCTGCGAGGGGTAAAATTAACTCTGTCTCAGCCTCTCAATACATGCACCAGAAAGACACACAAACTTGAAAAGGCAGAGGGTGAAATAGCCAGTAGATTATTTGGAACAAGTAGGTAAAACTGTGTGTAAGAAAGTCAATAATTCTTTCTGTTACTAGCATCCATGGGCCATAGGCATACGAATTCAGCATCAGCTGCTTGGTGACATTATACTGGGTTCCAACACTTTAGATGCGCTGTGTGCAGCACAATTGAACAGAGGTCTGGTAATGGGTTTACTAACCTGAACATGCAAATTATTTCCTTTCATCCTGGAGAAGTGAGAGCTGTAAAATGTAATGGTAGCAACTTCAAGTAAACATTAACCATTTCAGTGATGATGATTATCACAAATACCAAGTTATTTTTCTAATTATGGTTAATGTGTGAACAGAATTACACCTCTTATCAGACCTCTAGAAATGCCTTCCTACCTCCATCTGGAATGTAAGTTACTAGGTTTTTAGGGAGTTTCAAAGTGTCTTTGAGCTTTCTCCAAAATCTCAGGTGTTATCAATAGCTGGTGTGACAGTCATGAGGACAAAGAGTCCCAGCAGCTCATAAAGAGTTAACTTCCAAAACCCATATTTGTCCAGGTCGGTGACTCTTAACTGTCTCTTGCAGAAAGACAGAGATGTGGAGCCTCTGTTGCTTTATTAATAAAAACTGCTCAGTTTTTACTAACATTAAGTTACGGTTTTCTCAAAATTAGTGTGTGGATTCTGGTGGGTCAGCAATGAGAAGCCACTGATCTAAAGTCACTGCAGGAGACTGAATGGTTTTCCGTATATCATACATGTTGATACACCATTTGGTGACCCCTTTAGAAATACTTTGATACCTGTGGTTAGTGAAGTGATTAAACTTTGTTCAAATGACAGATTTTTTTTCTTTTAAAAATACTAGTTAAAACCTTTCTCCTCCAACTAGTGACAGAGAAATCAGGATTGCAGAAGCCAAGAGAGACTGAGAGGACCAAATCACAGGTTCTACATCACAAATACATCTTCCAGGATGAGTGAGAGAGAATGCAAAATGTTGAGTGTGTGGCATGGACCTATGCGATTTTGAACTTTTACAGCAGAATTGCTATTCATATTTAAAGCTATTTATATTTCATTGTTGATTATATTTAAAAATAAAATGAATGTTCCAGTGCTCTAACTATAATTGAACTTGCAGCTTAACCTGCCCCATGGTTTTGTATGTTTCTAAATAATCAGATATATGCAGTGGGAGTGTGTGTGCCAGCACCCCAAGGAGAGTGTGCTAGCACCCCAAGCAGGCTGGGTATAAGGTTGTATTTGGGCTGTGAGCTGTCTCAACACAGGTTAAGGAGTTATTTGGGTCCACCAGTAGCTTCAACATTTGGGAGCCTTCATCTCCTCATGAATGTGGGGACCTTCTTGATGGTACTGAAATGCTTAGGAAAAGACCATACAACATCTTATAGGCAGAAGGGGTACTTTACTTGTTACTACACTGATTTTTGAAGGAAGAAGACTATAAACATAGGAAAAATACAAGGCAAATTCTAAGTTATTATTACTTCAATTCACTGAGTATTCTTAGCATAAAGTTTGAATAGTAAATTACAGTCCGTTTTCTGAGGTACAGTAGAAGCAGTGACCATTCCAAAGTGCTTCCTTTAGAATGCAGATGGTCCCCAGGCAGCAGATACTGTGTTCTTCAACTGAAGTAAGGGCTAAGCAGCCATTTGCTGGGGCTGATGGCCGTGTTGGAATCATAACGGTGCGGCAGGTTATTTAATGTTATCACCCCATGACTTTGCAGTATTTGTGAGCTTTATGAAACTGGTTTCTGTGAGGTGTATGTGCTCCCCAACCAGCCGCTTGCCTTGGGCCCCGTTGGCCTGCAGTTGTTCCGGGCAGGGGTCGCTGGGTACCTCGAGAAGAGGCCGGTTTCAAGTTAGGGGGTTTTCACGTGGCAGGTAATGCCATTTAGGGGTGGGAATTACTGAATCACAGGGAGCAGAGATGCCCAGCGCCGGGAAGCACCACCTCAGCCCGACTCGGGCGGGGGCCCTGCTGCGGGGCGGCCATTGCTGCTGCAGGCCTGGCAGCCCACCGTCATCTCCATGACAACCCGTAAAGCCGCCCAGCGCGTCCCCTCCCTCCGCCGCAAGTCCCGTTCTCGCGAGACTTAGCCCGGCCCGGCGCGGCGAGGCCGAGGCGCTCCGGGCCCTTTTCAACCCCAGCGGTAGCGGGGTTTCGGTCCGGCCACGAAATGGCGGAGAACGACAAGCTTGAGGCTGCGCCCGCTGCGCCGCAGTGCGGAGCTGAGGAGGCCGCTAGCGCTGTCCGTCCGCTGCAGCAACAGCCACCGCAGCAGCAACAGCCGCCACCGCAACAACAGCCGCCGCGGGATGAGGAGGCGGCGGTAGCCGCAGCAGCGACCACAGCGGCAGTTACCGAGAGCGGCGGAGGCAGCGCTAATGGCGTCAAAATGTGTGTGCTGGGACGGGCCGGGCGGCGGGCGTAGCATGGCCGGGGAAGCGCGGGGGTGCAGCGGGTCCGCCTAGGCCGCGGCGGGGGCAGGGCGGCCGGTCCCCTCCTCCCCATGCCTCTCTGAGCTCCTCCTCCGCCGGAGATGGAGGTGCTCCTTGCTGTGCGGCCCGGGCGTGGAGCGCCGGTCCGCGGCGGGCGGTTGAGGCGGTGGGGTGACGGGGCAGGCGCCTCCCGGCCCGGTGAGCTGGGCTCGAAGGAGGTGAAGTTTCGCCTCGGGCAGGAGCTGAGCGGCAGCCGCTGCGCTGGCGTGAGCCCTTGGGCTGCTGCTGTAGCGCGCTCTGGTCAGGGCAGTTCTTACGGGGTGCGCTCCTAGAAGTGCTCTGGCTCGTTGCTGGTTTTGTTTACGTTTCCACTTCGTACAGTAGCGGTGCGTTTTGTAAAGCCTTCGAACTAGTCATTCGTTTATGTGAGAATGGTGAGACAGGCCTATGGCGGTTTACTGTTAAAAACCAAGCAAACAAAAAGCGCCACATACATGCACAAACTTTTCTTGTCCATCGTAACGTTGTCATATATGGAATATGCAAACTGCCTTACATAGCAGGTCTAAAAGGACTTTTACTGGAGTGTAGGTGTGCTGGAAGTACCAGCTGTCTAGAGCAGTGCTGTGAATAACTTTATGTATTTGTTCTTGATGTCTGGCTTTGAGGGTTGTTGCTCTTCATGTGAACCAGCTTTTGGCCTTACATAATTGTAATTTCAGTCTCTTGTAATCTCATTCAGATCTTGGAGGGCGAACTAGATACCTCCAGAGGTCCCTTTCAACCCTAACAGTTCTGTGATGCATGTATGGTAGGCTTGCTGTTGTAGTGCATTGAAGCTGTTGAGAGCTGGGGAATTTTGACATGTTCTAAGCAGCCTAGTCTGATACTGTGGTTTTGAAAAACTCACATGGGATCAAGTTCAGTATAAAGCTGGAAGAATAAAGGCATACTTCATGCCTTTACTTGACTCCCTGTGAAATGCAAATAGTTTACAAGTTATAAATTTTACATTACCATAAAACTGCGGTTATGGTTTTGGTTTTTTTTTTTCCGTAAGCCAGGCCCTCAGCTTCCACACTACACAAATTACAGTAAATTTTCGCAGGAAGTTTGCACCTTTGAAACTTCTAACATTTTATTGACTTTAGGAGTCGTTACTGTTGAAATAATAACTCAGTCTCTTTGTATCCTTCCTCCTGTCAGCAATTTTCTTCTTTTCCCTCCAGACCAAATCACAAGCAAATGAAAAATCCCAGTCATTCTGTGTGGTAGAAATCACAGTTGTTTGAAAGTAAGATGGAGTTCTTGGTAATGACGTTACAGATCTTGTTCTTTCACTGCAATTTCCAGCCTTCCCCAGAACCTGTGATTAAGCTGTCCGTGCACAGGTGACATGTGCTACTTTAAAAAGTATTTCAGTAACTAGGTTTGCTTAGTGCTCAGATTACATTGAAGAGGAATCCTTATCTCGAGGGCTTACCGACTTTCATAGTTTTGAGGAGTGGAATTGCTCAGCATAAGAAAGCTGAACTGATCTGTGTGCTTTGGAATCGCATGTGGACTTCTCGTGTTTCTGTTTCTGCTGATCTCATTATTTGTATGGTTGGTAGTGAGCAGAGAGAAGTTTGCTTAATAAAAATACCAGCTGTTAGGGCTTTCATGTTGAATTACCTTGTGCTTATTATTTTTTAGGCTTTTAGTTTTGTGTATGGAAACCTTGTCTTTTTTCTGCAACTTCATGGAAGTTCAGAGATGTTAATTTTCGAAAGGTAAAGATTGCTCTTTCTAATCTATGAGGATAGGCTTTGTTATGTTTTTTAAAAAAAAAAATTAATGTAGACATCTGTTTTCAACCCTAGAAATTTTCTAGTAATTTCACAGGCACATATTAATGAAATGTATCAAATTATTGGCTCATGCAAAAGGGAAGGAGTAGAAATTACTCTTGTTATTCCCCCAAGAATATGTCATTTCATCGTTTTTGAGACTCTCTTTTCTGTGGTCTGCAGGTCACTAACATGACATTGCTTTGAGAATGTACTTGATTGAAATTATGTTTAATACTCAAGGAAGAGGGTAACAGCTGCATCCACAAAAGGACCTCTGGCTCCAGCTTGTTCACTGGCCTCTCTTGGTTTTGACAGATGACTTCTGCAAGAAGGATTGTTTTTTTAAAATAATCTGCTGTTTTCAGGAGATTGACTCTGGTCCCCAGGCTAAGCAAAGTGTTTTCTCGCTTTCCAGAGTTTGCCAGACTTGTACCCTCTGTGCTTTACTGGTTTGTTCAGCCAGGTCTTACAGATCCTGTGGATTCCGTATGTGGAGACCTGGTTCTTCCTGTGCGCTATATTGAGCACCCAGAGGCTGTTCATAATCCTTTAAGCAGGAAAGGGCTTAGAAGGCTAAAGAGAATCTGTTGCTCTAATCCTAAAATTTAAGGAAGAACTCAGATTTTGCTAGGAGTCTAATTGGGCAGAAGTTTTGCTTTTGCAAATATGATTGGATTGGAAGGGACTGATCTGACTGGATTGTAACCTGGCACTCTGCTCTTTCCTTCTCTCCCTTTGGTTTCCTCCAGTTCTATGTATTGTTCCCTTCATTACACAGCCACACAATTATATTGCCACAGCAGACAGGATGCTAGTGTGAAGGAGGAATGATTCTGGGGGAAGCTGGAGAGTGCTTGAACCAGATAATGTGTTGTTGACTTTGAATGTTTTAAATTCTAAAAATACTTGACCCAGTAGGGTGCCTGTGTGTTTCTCAATTGTGAATCCTCTCTTGATCCACTTACAAACTTCACAGTCCTTGTGTTTACATCATTTGAATACTTCAGAATTTGGGGAAAAGTCATGTGAGAAATATGGGTGTATTTGGATTATTACTCCTCCCTGACAAGTGCGCAGGCTGGAGTAGGTAATATATTTAGCTTCATGAAAGGCATGTGCTTTTGGGTTTAAGACTGCTACGTACCGTTTTGTTAATAAATGTGCAGAGAGCTGAAAATACTCATTGCAGTTAATCAGAATCAGTGATCTTGCCATATGTTGTGGTTGTAAAACTGAAATGCCTGTTTCAGCTAATTTTACACCAAGAACCTTCCAAAGTGTCAAAGTAAGATTAAAACCTAAGTATTCTGAAATGGGGGGGAAAAAATGTGGGGGAAAATGTGGGGGAAAACTGCAATCTGAGAAGGAGGGTTCACAGTCAATCACTTCTGACAGTCCTTTAGGATATTTCCTTCCATAAGGTAGACAGTTTCAACTTTCACTTCTGTGGTTGTGAATATCACACAACTGAGCCTGATGTAAAAATTATTGAAGCACCAAATCATGGGTGCTGTAGCTCATTTTGCTTGTTTGTAGTAGTTCAGAGTACTGTCTTGCTCCGTCTTGACAGACATAATGGAAGTGGAATGTAACTGAAATAGCGAGTTGTACTTTCTTCACTCACAATAGTGAATAAATCTATGATAACACTATTTTTTGTCCTAGCTAAAGCATCGTATTTTGGAATTAGATTGGTAATGTGTATTTATTTTTCCTAATTTGAAAAGCAGCATTTGCCATCCTGGGAGTTCCAGTAGTATAGTAGGTATACAGCTGTATATGTAGGAGGTATAACAGTCTGATGATCCAACACAAAACTAATATTTTTTTGTTTGGATTTGTTGTTTTAATGTAGGGGTAATGATGAGACAGCAAAAGAAGAGAAAGCACCTGCTAAAGAAAAGTATGTTGCAAAACCGAAGGCAATCCCTTCTCTTGGAAACAAGAATAGATTCCACCCTTATTCAAAGGACAAGAATGCAGGCACTGGAGAGAAGAAGGCTATTAATCGTAATAGAGTTTTTATTAGCAACATCCCATATGACATGAAATGGCAAGCTATTAAAGATCTTATGAGAGAGAAAGGTAACTTATCTGTTATAATACACATTACACAGAAAGGGGTAGAACTTAAATGCAACGTGTATGTCCTTTGAGCCACACAGATTTGACTTGGCTTTTTTTGGTTTTGGCCTTTACTTGGTACATCTATCTCCCTTCCTCCTCTTTCATCTGAGACAATTGCATTGCAGGGTAGGATGGGTAAATGAAGTGCTTACAATATTCTGCTATTCTAGTGTGACAGTTGAGAGTACATGCATGACCTCATGACTTCTTAAAGGGATTGTGTTTTGTCTAGTTGTAGTCTTTGTAGATTTTTTTTAAAGGGTTATTGTATTTAAGCAACACGTTTAGTGTGTTAACATGAATAATAAAGGGTGTCTTTCAAAAGTTGTTTTGTATTTCTTTGGTGGAATCTGGCTGTGGAATTAACTTTGTCTGCTTTGTCACTACTGCCATGACTGTCTGGAGACTTGCATTAAAAGCTTGTTACTATTGTTGCAGTTCTGATAGAGTAATCTCACTGCCCCAGATGTTTTACTTTATTTAAGTTTTGGGGTAAAATAATGCTAACATATGAATTCTGTAAAGAAGTTAGTTCTGTGTTTTCCTTGAAAAACTGATTCTTCAAAAGTAATGCAAAGCACACTTGGCTTTTAGGCTGTGAAAAATGCCAAATCCCCCCTATAACTGCTGGTTTATCTGTTGTAAGGTGACGCGACTATTTGATTGGTTTATTTACTGAAACTTCCTCCTTTAGAAAGTGAGTGGCTTGCTGTGAAATATTTGATGTGTAAATTTGGTTATTATTGAAGGCAAACTTATGATTGAAGACATTCAGGTAGAAAGTCACCTTAAAACAGGTGTTGTGAGTAGGATGATAAACGTAACACTTTCCAGTGAACGTTGGCGTTTCATTTGTTAGGTTAAGGGTGTATATCTGAATTTGTTCACCAACTATATCATACTGGCCAAAATATGATCTGTAGTATGAATTAGGTTAAATATAGTTGTTTGCTTTTAGCTTTTGAGAATGTGGCTGCAGCATATTTCTGAAAATTAGCTAAATTATATAGCCATTGACAGGAGGTACGTTGGTCTGGTTTTGATTGTTGGTGAATAATAGGTGTTTTTCTGTAGAGTTGTGCACAGGGGCACAGTAAAGAAAGATACTGGTGTTTAAATGCATTGTCTCTTGGTATTTTCCCTTTGTATGTCTTATGTAGTTGGTGAGGTTACATACGTGGAGCTGTTTAAGGATGCTGAAGGAAAATCAAGGGTAAGTGCCGTGGGCAACAATCTGCTAGAGGTTTAAAAGTTCCTCAGCAGTTTTATTTTTGTATCATACCTGTACCAGTTATTGGAAAGTAAGTTTCATTTTTACACCGATTTTCATTAAGATAGTCTTGAGGATTCTGTATTAGAAGTAGTCTGACACTTCCAAGCAACTCAGACTAGCTGGCTGTAAAGGACAAAATACTTTTGTTAATGTTAACAAATGGCATTTAGTTAATTCTTCTTTTTAGCCAATGTCTTTGCTTTGGTACAAATCTGTTTCATACAAAGGTTGTTCAATAACCCAGTGATTTTATTTAAATTTTGTTAGTGTAGTGTTCTTGGGGCCAATGAGTATAAAATTTTAGCTAAGAATATACTGTTTGAAGTGCCTGATTTGACAGCTTTGCTTGGTTGGTACTCTAAACACTGGATTAATGTATTTGCCTTCTTAAAACTAACTGGATGGAAATGGTTAGTAGCCAACAGAGTGCCAGCAATGAGGCACTAAGAGTGAAGATTGTTAAAGCTCCTTTGTCTTCTTAAAAATAGTAAAAAGTTGGGCCAATAGTAGCTCTGAACCTGCAGTGAGGCCATGAGAAATGCAGGTTTGTGTCTTAACTTAGGTTGTGTCAATTTTGTTGTAAATTACTTCCTTTAATGCTTGTTAAAACTGAAACATGCTGTCAGCTTTGCTTTACTTAAAGTAATCCTCAACTCTTTACTTTATTGGAAAGATACTGGTGCAGTCAGTAAGGTTTTCTTGCAAAGTAATTTCTCAATTATGCTAGTAATACGGAAGAGGTATTCAGACTCCTTGTTTATCATACTGGTATACTTGATGATGTAGATAGATTTGAACTTTGCAGTCAGTGGGCAGCTTTTAATGACACAGTGAGTGTCTTGATTGGCATTTGGTTATGGCTTTCTTTCTGCCCTCCTTCTCCCCACCCAGCCTTCCTCTCCCCAATTGTCCTTACATGGATCTGTGTGGCATTTTTCCAATTCTGGTTTGGCTCAAAGAGAATAAAAGATAATGCATTTTCTTGCACTTGAAAGGTATGTATGTTGAGAAAGTAAGATAAATTCAGATTGGCTACCAGTAAAGAGAATGTATTATGGATTTTGAAACTGAAAATAACTTGAATAGTTATTTAACAGTGAGCTGGGATCTTTAACTGGAATCTTAAATGATCTATCATATGTACTGACTTTTTCTTTTTTTTTTTTCTCCTCTCTTTACGATGACAAATCATCATGGATGTAGGGTTGTGGGTAAGTTTCTTTTTATATGTGTGTAGAAACACACTGCTATCCAACCATGCTGTTAATTTTCTGCATTTAAACTTTATTTTAATACTTCATACTTTGTTCTCTTGAAGTGTGGTTGAATTCAAAGATGAAGAATTTGTTAAGAAAGCGTTGGACGCTATGAACAAATACGATCTTAGTGGAAGACCCCTGAATATTAAAGAGGTATGGTTATTGTTTCTGGCTTTAATTTGAAAGAGTGAAGATACTGTAACTACTGAGATGACGATTTTGAGCATCTTACCTTTGTAATTTCCAGTTTAATTTCTTAATGACCTTTTCTTAATGGGCTAAAGCACCTGTTGGCTTGCAGAAGTTCTTTGATATTATACCACGTGAACTGCCGAGTCTTCCCTAAAATCAAAATAATCTAATGTTTTTCTTTGAAACAACTTTTTCTTTAACTTCACATTCTTACCTTGATGTTGATCAGATATTTTTCAACTCAAATGATTCTATGTTTACACTGTTTATCTGCTTCAAAATGCAACACAGAATGAGCCGAGTATCAGACTATTACATATGTGCAAAAAGGGGGCTGGAAGTAGAGAAATTGTGCTGAGACTGGAGAGTGAAATTAATCTAACATTTTTATTGTAGCATTGCCATATGTGATTGTGTCTGGTGCAGTTCTTTTTGTCCTGCTACAACTTTAATAATAGCATTAATAAATTCTTAAAAAAGCCTAATTGAATTAATTCAGCTGTTGGAAGAAGATGCCAGACTGACAGTCCTTTAGATTGAAATCTTTTCTACTTGTTCATAGGCTAGGTACAGCATGTGAAGTGGCAGTGCATGCTTCCTCAACAGGTGCTTTGCCAATATGCCTCAACCCTCATCTGAAAGGACCCACCTCTAGAGGTGAGGGAGTTAGGTCTTCAAGCTAATTCAGTTCTTGATCCCTCTGACACAGACAAGAATGTTGATAATTTTGATGGGTTTATGTAGAATTTCTAATAGTACCTACTTGTTGTCAGTCCTCTTGATGATTAACTTGGCTTTATTTTTTGCCCATGTTTCAGGATCCTGAAGGTGAACATGCTCGTAGAGCATTACAGCGTGGAGGAGGACAGTTTCCAGGAGGACATGGACCTGATGTGGCACCTGGAATAATGAATTTACCACCTTCTATTCTCAATAATCCAAACATTCCTCCTGAGGTTATCAGTAACTTGCAGGCAGGCAGGCTTGGGTCCACTATTTTTGTTGCTAACGTAAGTTTAAAACTGCATTTTGTGACTGTATTATTTAATTTTTGTAAAGCATCTGACATTCCTGCATAGTTCAGTTTTAATATAAAGAGAAAATTAAAAATTAGTTCACAATTAGTATATTCAACTAAAAATGCTGGATATGTGTTCAGATTATGTTACATGTAATTGCATTCAGAAATTGCAATTGCATTTCTTATTTTAATTAAATGTACACTTCGGTTTATCTTGCTAGTTACTTTAGACTAACTTGAGCTATTATATTTGGAACTTAAGTTCGTTATTTGCACAAGAGTACTATGTCTTCAAGAGGACTTGTGGGTGTACAGTTGCTCTTGATAAAAACACACCCCTTTACTAGCCTTAGTATGTTAAAGTAAAATGCATGTAGTACAAACTGTTGCTTTTAGTTGATATTTTTGGACTTTGTTTCAGTGTGTATATTAGAAAATCCTTACTATTTACATGTATCAAGCATTTTGTAAAGCTGAATAGTTACAGCAAGGTAGAAAATCTCATCCAGATGTAATGGCAGAACAGAAATGTGCACCAAAATCACTAATGTTTTTCCTGTGTGTAAGCTTGACTTTAAAGTTGGCTGGAAGAAACTGAAGGAGGTATTCAGCATTGCAGGAACTGTAAAGCGTGCAGACATCAAAGAAGATAAGGATGGCAAGAGTCGAGGGATGGGAACAGTTACCTTTGAACAAGCAATTGAAGCTGTTCAAGCAATATGTATCCTTGGGTTTGAAAAATACTTGATCAAATAGGGGTTAGACTTAGAATGGCTTCTGATAGTGTAGTTTTGCAGATGGTGCTTATTTGCCTTGTAGCTAGTATGTAGGGGCTAGAGTGTAATACTGTGCAGATTGCATTTTTAATAGTGACTGAATTTGCTGTAGTGTAAAAAGGTTTTCCTGCTAATGTTGAACAAGGTTGAAATATGTGGGAATATGACATGCATGAAATTTATATACCTAACGGCTTGTATGGTCTCTTCTGGCCTTTCAGTTGGCCTTCTAAGGTATAGATAAGGAAAGATAAGACCCCAAAAATGGTACAGAAGTAAAATAAGTTACTACAGTGATTCTTCTGAAATAGATTGTCTTCTGTAGC
Source organism: Agapornis roseicollis (assembly GCA_002631895.1). NCBI lineage: Eukaryota > Metazoa > Chordata > Aves > Psittaciformes > Psittacidae > Agapornis > Agapornis roseicollis. Next base: position 140,208 of record NDXB01016525.1, read on the forward strand.
TAGATTCATAGACTGAATCATAGACTGGTTTGGGTTGGAAGGGACCTTAACAATCATCTGGTTCCAACCTCCCTGCTGTGGGCAGGGACACCTTCTAAACCAGGTGTCCAGCCTGGCCTTGGACACTGCCAAGGATGGGGCAGCCACAGCTTCTCTGGGCAACCTGTGCCAGTGTCTCACCATCCTCACAAGGAAGAACTTCTTTGTAGTATCTAATCTAAATGTACTCTCTTTCTGAGAGAAGAATGAGCATTCTCATCTCAGCAAACTTAGGTATGATGTCTCAGCCTTTGAAGACCTTGTGTTTTAGGAGTAACACAGATGCACAGGTCATTTAAACTTTCCATCTGAGAATATGTCTCCTTTCTTGGCCATAAAGCTAAATACTCTTAGGAAGGAGTTAAGTAATTAATTAAATCCATATTAAAATATATTGACCACTGTGTAAAAACATAGTGTAGGAAAGTAACACTTTCTCTTCACTACTCCTTATCTTGCTTCCCCACACTGTGAAGTGTGTCAGTCTGGGCTATAGAGGTATGATTTGCTCTCTAATCCCATTTTACTCCGAAGAATTATCCAATGCCACCTTGTGACATATACTTTACATCCTCTCTTCTCACAGAGCACTGAATACTTGCTGGGACCCAAGATCGTGCTGCTATCCACAATAAGGCAGCAGAAGCATTTACTTTGTATACTTCAGTACATCTTTTACAGAGGGGTACAGATAGTGTTACCAAATTTAAATGACTGGATTTAGACATGACATTTCAAACATGTCTATACAAAATTTTACATTTTATGTTTTAATGAATTTTGTCTCCTCTATGAGCACTTTAAAAATGTCTGCTCTTTTTATATAGTATAATCCTGGTCTAATTTGCTATGTATTGCTATGGAGATACTTTGGTAAATGGAGTGTCTATGTAATTACTGTCAAAATAATGAATTGCATGGGTGTTGGATTTATTTTTTTAATCAGTCATATCGTTAGTTTTTACCACCCTTCAGTGTGCAAACTGGAAAATCAATATATAAAGTATAATTCCTTGACTTGTATTTATGTAGCTATGTTCAATGGACAATTCCTCTTTGATAGACCCATGCATGTAAAAATGGTGAGTTGCTTACTTTTTTTTCTACCTTGCCCATCTCTGCTAAAGCACTGAAGCATGACATCACTGTGTTTTATCAGGATGACAAATCAGTTCCTCATGAAGACTTCCGTGCTGCAGACAGTAAAACTTCACAATTACCTCGTGAGTGCACATTCTGCTTTGTATTTCTTGCACTTAATATATGTTGATACAGAGTGTTAGTTTAGTAGTGCTTTTGCTTATTGTGCTCTCTTTATGATACAGAAGAAAATCTTTTGGTAATACTTACTGTTGTTTTCAAGGTGGTCTTGGTGGTATTGGTATGGGACTTGGACCAGGTGGACAGCCTATCAGTGCGACACAATTGAGCATGGGCAGTGGCATGGGGAGCATGGGTCCAGGAGGTAAGTCTGTGTTCTTCATTTATAAGTTTTACAGATCTTTAAGCTTAAAATTGTTGTTTCCGTGTTTGGAAGAACAACATACTCTTGACAAAACAAGTCTTGTATAGTGTGCTATTGATGTTAACTGTCTCTGTGTTTGTTTTAAGTCCATTAGGATCTTACCTGTCTTCTAAATGGTCTTTGTGGTTTTGGTTTAAAAGGTATGGGAATAGACGGCCCAGGATTTGGTGGAATGAACAGAATGGGAGGCGGTAGGTACAGTGAGATTCTTTGCATTCAGTACTTTTAAAATACTGTTTAGAAAACACTTCTTTATTTTACAGGACTTGCTGGACTTCGTGGAATGGAAGGAATGCCTAATATGGGAGGATTTGGAGTTAACCGAATGGGAGGTCGGTGAACACTGTTCCTTACACTTACTAGTTTGTTTATTTATTAAAAATCTTTCCTTTAGGGATGCGTAATGTAGATGAGTTCAGAGTTTTTTGATTTGTTTTGCTCTGTTGTCTATAGAAATGTTCCGTGGTGGAATGGCAGGAAACATGGACAGAGAATTTGGTCGTGGAGAAATGGCATTGAACCGTGGTTTTGGAGATTCTTTTGGAAGGATGGGTATGGTAACTTAAATTTCCTGTGATAAATTGCAGCATAACATTGGAAGAGTTTTACTAGAAGAACTCTGTTTCATTTCGTCATCTATCTGTTCCATTTCTTCTAGTTATTGATGATGTAATCTGAGTGCTGATTAGAGCCATTGCTTAGGGTGGAGAGTAAAGTGGGTTTTTGGCCTGGGTTGTTTTTTTTTTCTCCCCCATCTGTAAAATAGAAACAAAACTATTTGAGGAGAGCATTTAGCTTCATGCTGTTAACTTTGCGAGGTACTAAACCTTTTGGATATTAAAGTAAATGCTTCTGGTAAACCTGAAGAAGCTGCCTGTGTACCACCTTTGTAAATTCCAGGAGCTTGCTTTGGCAAGTGCGTGCTGGAAAACTGTTCTTACTGCAAATTGGGTAGCATTGGTTAGGAACCATGAATTTTGGTGCCCTTGGTTTTCTTCCTGCCTTCAAAGCTCAAGCAGATCAGAGTGGGATTTATTTGCCTCTACTTTAACTGAGCCAGCTTTCTTTAGTTAATAGATGATGTCTTGTTGACAGATTTAATTTTTCTTACTTTTGTGTTCCCCCAGCTGAGATACTTTTCTATCTTAATGTGCCTGGAAGTGCTTTAACAGTAGAGCCTTCTTGCACTTTCTGATTATACTGTTACCTGGATGAATGCATTATAGGAGACAGGCTTCCTTTCACCCCTTCCCCATTGCTGTCCCTTTCCCCATCATCTGGTCTAAAACTTGTTGATATGGGTTTTGGTGGGGGTTTTTTGGTATGTTTTGTTTTGGTTTTGGTTTGTGGGGGGTTTTTTTGTTGTTTTTTTTTTGTTAATTTTTGTCATTTTGGCTAATCATAATAGGGCAATACTTCTGTGCTTCTCTTTGAGCACTGGTAATTGTGTAGAAGTGATAATGTAATAAACTCGGAGTTATGGCCTTGGAATTAGTGTTTTAGAAATCAAGCGTATGCTTTCACTCTCTCTATTTGCAGCATAGGATAAACATCTTTTTCCTGAATGAAAAGCCAAAACCACTTCAGTTATAAATATTCATGCAAGCAATAGAGTTTTCAGTTTTCTGGTAACACATGCTGGTTTTGAAATGCGTGAACATGGCCACTGTGAGAAACTGATGGGGAAGTTCATTCCAGATCCAGCAAGCTTCAACTTCATTACCTGTCAGCAGTGTTCGATTTAAACATGGTTCTGAGAAACAAGATAGGAATTTTTCAACTTATCCTTAAATAATGGAAGGAAATTGTAGGGTTTTACAGATAGAATAGGTAGAGGCAAAGGATTTCTTTAAGGTCAGAACCAGCTGAAATCCTGCTTGTTAGGGTTATTTGAGCTTTCAGATTGTGGGGTTTGTTTTGGGTTGTTTTCTGAAGTGCATCTCAGACTGTTGGGGAGACTTGGGGTTTTGTTTTGTTTTAAGAGACAATAATTTAAACAGCTGAGGTTTTCTTCTAATGGAAGACTCAGCAGTGACTTTTTTTAGATATTAAAGCAATGCTGTCTATCCTAAATATGGCAGCTATTGGTCTATTTTGCCATAAATAACAGCTGCCCTGTTTCTTTTAGGTATGAAAATCAAGCAAGAAAAATGCATCTGACAGTTGCACTGTGTTCTGCAGTGACAGGAATGTAGTTCTTACATAGTTCTTTCGAGCTTTTACAGTTCTGCAAGCTCGCTTGAGATTACTTTCCTCAATGTTAGCATTTCAATAAAAAGAATTATTTTGACCTCACTATAGACTCTGTCTGAGAACATTGTAGAGATCCCATGATTGTGATGAACAGGTTTTATTAAGCATTGATTCTTTTTCTTTCTCCCTTTTTCCCCACCAGATTCCATCATTTCACCTTCATATGCAATAAAGACAGACATTGGGAGAGCATGTCCTAGCTTTTGCACTGGTTTCTTAAAAACGGGAAAAACTGGGGCATTCTTGTACTATGAAGTTCAAATAAGATGAACCATTCAATTTTGAGGCTCTTCCTTCTATTGTGGGAAATGGTTTATTTAGTTTTAAGATGTTTGTGCTGCTGGTGGACTGTCAGAGAGGAGAAAAGGTAGAAAGAAATCAGAGTAATTTAAATCACATAATAAAGAAGGAGGGACTAATGTTACTTACTAGGTGTTTCCTATTTAATTTGTATAATAAAGGCACACTTTAAAGTGTTGTGTAGAAAAGAATTGCCAGGTAACACAGAGAACTGTGTACTTCATCAGTATGTGCTTTGTTGTTGTCACTAAGGGGTGGTTTTGTTGTATATCACTATATTATTTTTTTCTGTTTAGGTGGTGCAATGATTGGTGTTTTTGCAGGAGGAATGGGAGCACCTAGCATGGGCCCAGTAAGATCTGGAATGAGTAGGTTAACTCGTTTCAATAGAATGTAAATGGATAGGCAATGTAATGATATGGTATACATGTAATTATACCAGGGGTTTCATTGTAGCATAGTGTCTTGCCAGTGTTGGAAGAAGCAGAACTCTGTTGCATGCGACTGCAAGTTTAATAATTTTGAAAGCTGTTTTGTTGAGGTAAAAATTCAGATGAAAACTTGCTAATAACAGTCCTTCCCCAGTCTTAGTTTTGAAATGGTTTTAACTTCTGGATTGGAGGGAGAAGTGATTTAAGTAAACTCGTGTTCCAGAAGAAAGACAAAATAGGCACAGCTATTTGCATGAACATCATGAAGCTGAACAGTAGTAATCTCTCATGATTGAAATAAAAAATAAGCCTTGAATTTCAGATTATTACTCAGTTTAATTTTGTTCAAAGCTCCAAAGCCAAGTTTTGTTGTACAGCAAATGTCTGAGTTCCTCAGGCTAGAGCAGATGAGAAACTAAAAATCTTGCTAGTGGCAATCCTGAGAGGCATAAGACTTAGAAAGAAGGCCCCTCATGAACAATGATGATAGTTTTGCTCTACATTATTTTTTAATGATGAATACAGAAATATTCTTATAGGATATTTGAATGCCATTGGTCTTAGTTCTTTATATAATGTACACTTATATATTTCCTTGCATGTATCATAATTAAGCTCCATGTTCTTCATAGCACTTGCAATAACATCTGTTCTCTGCAAAATATGCTTTCTTTAGAAGATTGTGTCATTAAGTGTGGGTATGGCTGCATTAAATAAAGCTGAATGTGAATATGCGAAGCAAAATAAATGAGTGTATATGGCCAAATTATCTGTATTGTAATGTTGCCACAGTTATTTGCTTGGTCTCTTTTTTGGTACAGAGTATCGTATTTTTATTAATAAAACTGGACAGCCTTTAAGTCTTAATTCCTGTGTTCAACATTTTACTTCATTAGATGGTGTGACTAATAGCTTGATGCAGTTTGGTTTTCACTTTTCTTTTAGAACTGACACTTTGTATCTTCTAGTACTTCACCCTAAAACATTAGCTATGCTACTACATGAATCACTGTGCACGTATGAAGTTGTTTTGTGTTACAACAATTTTATTAAAGTTATCTTTCTTCTGACATGAAACATTTTTTGATTTTTTTTTTTTTAAACAAAGTACTTGTGCATTTATTACTAGAAACATTTTGATGTTATTCTCCTTTCCTTTCTCTGTGTAGGTGGTGGAATGGGTGGTATGAACAGTATGCCTGGAGGAATGGGAATGGATCGAATGAGTTCTGGTTTTGATCGAATGGGACCAGCTATGGGTGGAGGCTTGGACAGGAACATTGATATTGATCGAGGATTTGTGCCTGGGCCCATGGGAAGTGGCATGAGGGAGAGATTAAGCAATAAAGGCAACCAGATATTTGTGAGAAATGTAAGCATCTGAATACATAAAATCATGAGCTTATATTGCATGCATGTTTAGTTAATGCTCTTTTGCACTTTATAATACTTTGTTATTTAAAATCCTTTTCTATTCCAGCTTCCTTTTGACTTGACCTGGCAGAAGCTAAAGGAGAAATTCAGTCAGTGTGGTATGTATATGAATCCTGTCACTGCTCAGCTCCATCAAATGTTTTTATGTAGTGTTCATTAGATAAGGACAGGAACACAAGGTTGATGCCTTACCCTGAAGAAAAGTCTAGCTAGCCTAATCTTTCTTACCTCCTCCAGCTTTTCTGAGCTGTGTAAATAATTCTTAGGCATGACATAACACATGAGACCAAGTTATGGTACATGTAGGCTCTGAGTGCTCATCTGCTATAAACTTTAACCCGTTCCATTAACAGTTACTCTTGGAGGATTTTCCTTTTTGAGGAAGGTATTATATATCTTCTGCCCAATACAGGGTATATAGTGTAGCATTTATGTTGAGACAAATGGATTCAGGGCCCTGGTTATGCATTACTTCCAGAAATGGTGCTGCATCAAATCAGAGTTAGCAATTTTGCCAAACTGGCAGATTGTTTTTTATGCAAATAGATGATCCTGATTAGCATATTTGCAGGCTATAATGCTTTCCCTTTATGTTAAGAAATAAAGGCCCTTTTTATGTAAGATAAAGGATTTCTACAAATATCAAACAGTTCTTTTTATTCAATTCAGAAAAGTTGTCATTTTACAGAAGTAAATGAAGACTGAAGCTTGCGTGTAGACATATGTAATTGTTTTGTTTTGAAAATGCTCTTTCAGAATGAAAAGCTTTAACTGAGTTTCAGGATGTCTTTTCTTATTTTGGAGATACAGAAAAGGCAAGTCATTTGAAATGTACTACTGATCATAGAATGATAGAATAGTTAGGGTTGGAAAGGACCTTAAGATCATTTAGTGCCAAACCCCCTGCCATGGGCAGGGACACCTCACACTAAACCATGCCATGCAAGGCTCTGTCCAACCTGCCCTTGAACACTGCCAGGGATGGAGCACTCACAACCTCCCTGGGCAACCCATTCCAGTGCCTCACCACCCTAACAGGAAAGAATTTCTTCCTTAGATCCAATCTAAACCTCCCCTGTTTAAGTTTGAACCCGTTACCCCTTGTCCTGTCACTACAGTCCCTAATGAAGAGTCCATCTCCAGCATCCCTATAGGCCCCCTTCAGATACTGGAAGGCTGCTATGGGGCCTCCACACAGCCTTCTCTGATACCTCAGACAGTCTTCATACAGCGCTTTGTAAATAATAATAAAGCTTGCAATTCAGCCATGAAAAATTTTTGGGTGTTCACAGATGTGTGTTTTTGTACCTGGAGGATACAGTGAGACAGGTTCTCTCTGTTTTTAAGTCTTAACTGCCTGGTGGGCAACTTTCACATAGTTCAGAATTATTTTTTTCCATTATCTCCTTGGCAGCTTGACAGATGTAGTCATTATGTTGTATTGTTTTTAAGAGTCATGAGCACAAATACAAACATTGTTTTCATGCCATGTCATGAAGAAATACAAAGACCATTTCTCCATATGTTCAGTTTCTTTCTGTGAAAGTCCAACTCTATTGTATATTTAAAAATAAAAAAGCTACATATTTTAGGGAAAAATTTGTTGTTTAGAGTGGCATTTTAGGGGCTCAGGAGTGGTGTGCTGTAACATACCAGAAGTGAACACTCAAATTCCATTCTCTGAGCTACCAAGATAGCTACATAGAATTGTTGCTTCATGAGTTGTGTCCAACCTCAAGAAAACACTGCAGGAGTTGAATACTTCATGCTACTTTTCCATCACTCCTAACCTGGGAACTTTACTGGTTTAAAGGCTCTAATTTTGCTCTGCATCTTCTTTACAAAATTTCCTGCTGGCTGTGATTGCTTGATAAGTTGTTGTGATGAACATGGTGAACTGGACTGAACCATAATGCAGTTAATGCCTGTCAGCAGTCACACCTCTGGCAGTGCCTGTAAATGAAACACAAAACTTTCCCTTAGCTTTGTAGGGCACTTTGTTTCAAACTTGAGGATAAATGTAGGTATGCTTCGTCTTACAGTAGTGTGATGGAAAGATTTGAGACAGTGGGTCTTAATTTGGATTCTTCACTGCTGTTTTGACCTGTGTCACTGCCCTGAATGAGTGAATATACCATCAGTCTGAAAGTGCTAATTTCATGTGTCCCCCTAGATTATATTTTAAACTGCTTTGTATCACTTCTGATGAGTTCTTTAACACTTGAAATAATTGCTGTTTAACTTATTTATTCAGGTCATGTAATGTTTGCAGAAATAAAAATGGAGAATGGAAAATCAAAGGGCTGTGGAACAGTCAGATTTGACTCACCAGAATCTGCTGAAAAGGCCTGTAGGATAATGAACGGCATAAAAATCAGTGGCAGAGAAATTGATGTACGCTTGGATCGCAATGCGTAACTTAAAACTGTGTGTTCAGGAACATTCCTATGTCTGTTTAGCTTCTCTATCCTAGTAAGTAATTTTTAGTAACATTGTATGCTTACAAAAGCTGTAAAAAGGAACTTTTAAATCCCACCAGCCTTTAACAGTATAGTGTTTAATATACTGTGATACTTGTTAAATGAATCTTATGATGTTTGGTTTTTAAAGACAATTTGCCTGATTTTTGTTGTTTTTTTAGAGGCACTGAGCACCTGCAGGTCCCTGTAGGCCATGGAAGCTTTGAGTGCTCAGTGCCTTTGGAAAATTAGGCCAAGTGTCTCTAGTCATTCAGTTTAAATGAATGGTTATACTGTTTTTAATAAAATAAGCCATTTTCTCTGTTAATCTCAAGATTGCATAGTGGGATTTGTTTAGTGTCTTCTTATTTTTATCCCCCCAGTGTGTATCAACATTGTAATGTAAAAACTAGATGTCTTTTTCTTTTATTTTTCCAGAATTTTGGTTTTACATGTGCATTGTCCTCATACTGTAATTCTTGACTCAAAAAGAAAGGGCTCCAGTTAGGCTGTGATGTTTTGGTTCTGCTTCATATGACTTTAATGACGACTTAGTTCTGTAAATAAGAGTTAGAGCCCAATGGGAGTTTGTTTTTTTTTTTATTATTATTATTTTGACTAAATGAAGAAACTGGTCTTTATTTTTCTTTATTTTTTAACAGTATAATCTCCGATTAAAACTAGTTCCCACAGACCCGTGTAGGATTGTTCCCTATGATGCCAAGTTCATATAAAATTGATAATACAGTAAATACTAAGTACAATGCAAGACAAATTGCTCCCAATTTTTTATCTATTTTCCACCCATTCAGGTGAACTGCCAGAAAAATAAAAACAACAGAACAGATAAGAGAAGTGGCTGTGTATGTCAAACCACTGCTGTTTACTTCTACAGGTCCTGATGTATTTATGAAGGCAGTTCTTATAAACCAGGGTATTCCCAAACACAGCATGTCAAATACGTTGGATCCTACAATGTTAGACATAGCCATGTCTCCATTTCCTGTAAAAGAAGAAATACAAATAAGTCTGTGTAATTGTATTGTACTGTATAAAATTGCCAAACTGTTTTGGAGGAACAGACTCAGCCCTCAGTCTCTCACAGAGCACCCTTTTCAGACTTTTCATTGAAAGAACTATACTCATGATTCTGCAGAACATGGTTTTGGGTACCACAAGCATTAAAAAAAGTCTCCCTAAATCACCAGCATCTGTGCAGTTGCGCTTTACAACAGACTGTGTAGCTTATTTTAAGTCCAGTCATGTTAAAAATCCCAAGACCTACAGTTGCTTTTTGCAGTAAAAAAGTAACACTTGATCAACAACAAATCAAACCAATCTAGAATACTTCTCTGAGATACCCTGAGAGGTTTTTGAATGTCTGAGCCACAGCTTCTTCAGGTAAGCTATTTATTTATTAGTAGTAAACTCCAGCTCTACAATCTGGAGCAGAAACTTTGAAGTTACTTCTTGAATTTCTTGGAAGTGTTGACTCAAAATTATTTTAATAGTAACTTTCAAAGATATCCATCAGAACGAGTCTGAATACTAAAATCTTTACCTTTTCTAGCCACCAGCACGCTTGCAACTGTATCTGGTACACTTGTTCCTGCTGCTAGTAATGTGAGACCCATTACTGACTCTGGAATTCCTAGTGTTTCACCTGCAGTTGATAAATAACATTAGAAAATGCAAGTATGTTTTTAGTTAAAGTTTCATCCAAAGAAATTGCTTTGGACTTTGTTTGCTGGAGAGAAAGAATTAGTAATAATACAGTAATTTTAAAAGGAATGTGTCAGCTAACTTGACTAAATAGGAAGTGACAGAACCATGAATAGTTAAGAACAATAAAAAAGAAATAGCATCCTGTCCATGTTCTTCAATGAAATAAGATCTTACTTAATAAGTATCTCAAAAGCCTGAGTGGAATGTCTCCAGTAGTCAAGACAATACCAATTATGGTATATTCTATTTTGGGTACAGTAGAAGTTTAAATATCCAACAATTTACTCTTCCCCCAACTTTTAGGAAATGGAGTAGTTTTCTGGTTTGGGGCATATTATGATTGGTGCTGAAAAGTCTTATGAAGCAATAACTCTTACAGTTACCCTCTCTATAGTGGCAGGAAAAAAGCCCATAAATGTTCCTGGGAGGAGGGTCATTAAGGCCATTACTACAATCCTGTCTCAACTACATGGCTTTACTATTTTACTCCAGTTAGGTTTTGTGTTGGATTTGGAAGAATCACAATGCAGAATTTTTATATGACTTTTAAGTGCAAGTTATCCTTGTGTGAGTTTCTTGAGATAAATACTGGCTTAAACTAAGAAGTTTTAAATTGTTACTAAACCAGCAGCTTATTTCCCCCGCCCTTTTTTTTTTTTT